>QLTV01000548.1:628906-653906 GCA_003457575.1 Thermophis baileyi
GTTTGCAAAAGAGCATCTGGATGTTCCACAGCACTACTGGCAAAATATACTGTGGACAGATGAAACCAAAATTGAGTTGTTTGGGAAGAACACACAACACTATGTGTGGAGAAAAAAAGGCACAGCACACCAACATCAAAACCTCATCCCCACTGTAAAACATGGCGGAGGGAGCATCATGGTTTGGGGCTGCTTTGCTGCCTCAGGGCCTGGACGGATTGTTGTCATTGATGGGAAAATGAATTCCAGAGTTTATCAAGACATTTTGCAGGAAAACGTACGACCATCTGTCCGCCAACTGAAGCTCCGCAGAGGATGGGTGATGCAACAGGACAATGACCCAATGCATACAATTAATTCAACAAAAAAATGGCTTCAACAGCACCGAATACACCTTCTGGAGTGGCCCAGTCAGAGTCCTGACCTCAACCCGATTGAAATGCTGTGGCATGACCTTAAGAAAGCAATTCACACCAGACATCCCAAGAATATTGCTACACTGAAACAGTTTTGTGAAGAGGAGTGGTCCAAAATTACTCCAGATCGTTGTGCAGGTCTGATCTGCAACTACAGGAAACGTTTGGTTGAGGTTATTGCTGCCAAAGGAGGGTCAACCAGTTATTAAGTCCAAAGGTTCACATACTTTTTCTTGCAACTGTACATGCAAACTTTAAAACAGCCATAGTATGAGTAAAACAACACAAATAAACAAAATCATAACATTAATGATCAACATAGCAATAAAATGACAAAAGTAGAAAATTTAAAAAAAAAGATGGCACAAAAGGGAAGCATCATTGGCATATGTTCTTCCTTTCATATTTGAAGGACGAAAATGCCATTTTGCGTGATTCCTTCACCCTCAGGTCAAAAATCTCATCTATTTCTTTTTTTCAGTTGCTTCCTTGCAATCACTGCTGACCATTTACTTATCACAGCTTTCCCCAACGCACTCTTAACCCTGCCGTTGTGTTTCCCCCAATTTCCCATCATCCCTCTTCAGTAACCTGGCTGGGGAGACTTGTAATTTAGCACATCCAAATCAATGGGATGGATAACCCTGGCATATCATACGCCATTCTACCCCTGTGCTTATTCATTAGTGAGCTTGCTGTTTCTGTTTTGTATGACTTTACCTCTTAGCTGTTTCTGACTTGCCTGTCTTTGTGTTGCAGAACCTTCGGCCTCAAGAAAGTCGGGCAATGTTTAGTGGTTCTGTCAGCATCCCTTCAATCACAAAAACCCGGCCTGAGCCTGGACGCTCCATGAGTGCTAGTAGTGGTTTGGCAGCAAGTAAGTTTCTGAGCCTTACCTGAATGTCAGCCTCTTTTTCTGTTTTCCTTGAGAAAGGTGTACTGTTACCTCTGCATTTGTCTGCTTCCTGAAGAATGTATTATGAAAGGGTCAGACATTTTGGTGGTCAAGGATATACGACCTTAAGAGCAAAGGGAATTTAGTCAAGAATTTATGGAGAAAAGATTAGACATTCTCTTTGGAGAGAATATAAATATGAAAGCAATGCAGACTTAATAATTTTCAAAGGCAATAACACTGGATTTATGTATGTGTAAGAGCCGTGGTGGCGCAGTGGTTAGAATGCAGTACTGCAGGCTACTTCTGCTGACTGCCGGCTGCCTGCAATTTGGCAGTTTGAATCTCACCAGGCTCAAGGCTGACTCAGCCTTCCATCCTTCTGAGGTGGGTAAAATGAGGACCCAGATTTTTGGGGGGCAAAAATTGTTTTTATTCTTGCTGTAAACCGCTTAGAGAGGGCTGTAAAAAGCCTTGTGAGGCGGTATGTAAGTCTAAGTGCTATTGCTATTGCTATATGTTCAGCTGTTTACAAGTAGTGTATTTTTGTTCATTTCTTAGTTAACTTTTGGAACTCCCTAATATTGAGAAGACACATGCTTATGAACTGAGATCAGGCACATATTCCATATTTTTAAAAAGGGGAAATATATTTGTTTTTGTCTATTTGTCATATTTCACTATTATGAAATATATCAACAGAGTACCTAGAATAAAGCCTTACAATCATATGAAACAGTATTTTTATTTCATCTGAATATGAAAAAGAGCTGCAGAACTGAGTACTAATCAAATTTAATCTTTTTAAAGAAATGAGTTGAGCCCAAGTCCTGATAATTACATGGAAGCGCCCATGGACTTTTCTTGGCAACAGTAGTGTTAGCTGTACAACCACTTGTTACTCAGTGCATATTGCTGTAGAGAAGTATGAGGAAAGTTAAAATCATAGAACTCCCACTATTTTAACATTGTATGCAAGGATTAAATTGCAAAAATATCAATAATATTGGAAGTATGGTTATATCTTATGAAAACAAATGTACTTCAATGTACGTATCATGTTTAACGTTCTGTACTGTTTTTATTATTGGTGTATAGCAGTCATGGTACTGATGGAGGCCTAATCAGTTTTGGCACTAGGAAATGGGGCATTTGCACAGTACTTTCAGATATATTTCAGAGCTGCTGTTCATCTGCAATGAACTGCTATAGGAGCAACATTTCCAGAAATGTTGGCAAAATATTTGAGATTCGATTCAAGTAGAAGATGTTAAACCTCCCTTCCTATACTTTATCCCACCTAGCACTTTCTCCTTAACCAACACAGAGATGTTAATTCAACAATGCATATAAAATTGTTTTTATTCTTGCTGAAATGGAGGCTGGGATGGAAGTGGGAGGGGAGCCTTGATAGAAAGGCATGACGATGGAAAAACAAAACTGGCAACCATCAGTAGACCAAATAATGGTAAAGGGAATGAATACTATGGGTTATAGTTCTAATGCTTTTACATGGTATGTACTTAAATTCCTGGGTGTATTTCTAGGAACATCTGCACAAAATGGTAGTGCTTTGCGGAGAGAATTCTCAGGAGGTAGCTATGGAGCAAAGCGTCAGCCAATGGCATCCCCTTCAGATGGCTCTTTGTCTTCTGGTGGCTTGGACCAAGGCAGTGATGCACCAGTGAGGGAGTACGAGAGAGAGGTGGGTATAAGCTCCAGTTTATGCTTAAAGTAATCAAAAATAGAGACACATAACTACTGCAGTAGTCAATAATTGAAAGGGAAAGTATTATTCTGTAAAATATGACAAAAATTCCAGTAGCATGAATTACATTGATAATTTTGTTACCAATAGCTAAATAGCTTCCATATGTTTTAGATCACAGCACCATCATATCAAGCCTGATTTATGAAAATTACATACAACATATCTCTAAGTCATCTGATCACAGAAGGCAAGCCTTAAATGTTTGAATTGTTTGGTCCAATTGGGGTTCAATCCAAATTGTAAATTTCTCAAATAGGCTGAATCCCCTGTGGAAACAACCATCAGCTAAAAAATGTTTTGTTGAACAAGCAAAAAATATTCCAAGAAACAATTTGGGGAGATTCTTGTTCATACAATTTTTTTTGGTTATTGTTAAGCAATTGTTTAGGAGTATGTAACACAGTACAGTACGAACAAAGCCACTTCAGGAAATTACGCAAATAAACATTTATGTAAATGTGATTATAGCATTTATAGGCATAGATGCAGATACAGGAAAATAAAAATTAGATCAACAAAGGTCCCTAAATGTATTAATTGCCACTGAAGTTTATAACAACTCTAGAAAAAATATGTGTGCTTTTATATTTGGCAGATTGTGAATATAAACATGTGTTCTACTGCATTAGTGACAGCATTGTGAGGACTCAAAATGTCAAGAGCCCAAAAAAAGACCTTCTAGAAAGTTGCTTGTATAAATGTATAATGTGCCGTTTGTTTTCATCCCTCCGAAAGTTCAGACCAACGCGCTTGAGGAACAAAATTAGGAACATTCTCTTGATAAGGTAGAATGGGTATTCTTCACTGCCTATTTTTGATAGGGTTGCTGACCAGGCAGAGAAAGGAGAGGTACCACTTGGCATTCGGTTTCTTCCTTGTCCCTTCTATAGGTTTCCAAGCCTCCCTGTTTCCATTTGTTGCCACACGATTGTTCACTAATATGTTCTCTCCACGTGTTTTGGGCTGCAGGACTCTGACTCTCCAAGGCATTCTACAGCTTCCAACAGTTCCAACCTGAGCAGCCCTCCCAGTCCCATTTCTCCTCACAAGACCAAGAGCCTCTCCCTGGAGAGCTCGGACCACGTGAGTTGGGACTCATGAACTGCTTCGCCACTCAGATTTGACATCTCAGCAGCTTTTGGTCCCCATGATTCTCCATTTGCTCTCATTCTCATCTCCTCTCAGCTTACCTACAAGAATCAAACTGTGGGTGGGAGGGGGAGGAAGAGAGTGTATGTGCCATAATTGGCACCAGTAGCGCAATTCTCTTCCCCTCCTAATAGTAGCCAGCAAACAAAAGAAAACCTTGGTGGAGGGCAGCACGGAGTTGTTGTTATATGAGAAATATTGGTATATTTCTATTATTATCAATTTTATTTCATAGGATTATGAAATTCCATTGTATGGCATATTATGCAATACACCACACTCCAAACAAAACATGGTAGTGTAGGCTGATATACACAATATGTAACAGGAAACCAGATAGATTTGCTTTGGTACACGTAGATCCATATTATATTTTTTCAGGAATAAATACAGCAACATCCTCCATGTTCGATGATAGGGTGAAATTTGCCCTGCTAAGGAAGATACGCATGCTTTCAGACACTCTGAATGTCAGTCTGATTGCTACCAGTAAATCTTATTGATTTTGGGGAAAAAATGATGCATATTTTACTATAATAGAGTTTAAGTAAATACACAAAATTAAGAGTTAGTACATATGTATATAATAAAAGAAAAAGCAGCATTGTAATGCAGCAGAAGATGGATTCCTATTTAAGAGATCCTTTAATTTAAAATTTGTGGTGTTCCTTTTTTCATACTAAATAATCTATGGATTGAGGGTGTGATCTGAATTTAGAACATGGCACTGGATAAAAAACATACAGCCTAGATGAAGACTCCTCCCTCACAATTTTTGCTCTGTGACATTTCCTCCTTATCAGTAGAAAAACGAAAGCCATAAGCATCATTTTAAATTATCTCTGCCTGTTTTCCGCCTGTTCTTTATTTTACAAGCAAAACCTATTGTTTACTAGTACATGGATGAAGGTAAACTGAAGGGTGTCCAAACAATTATAGAATCTCCTCAGCTGAAGTAAATGCAAATAGAAATGAATGAGCTTTTGGAAGATTAGGGCTAGGCTTTCAAACCCATTTTGCCTTTTTAATCACCACAAGCTCTTAAGTAACTTTCTTAGTTAACTAACTGCATTCACTGAATACAAGGATCATTCAGTCCGAAATAGAAGTTTGTAGTTTGTTCTTGATCACTGAAAGTGAACGTGCCGCTTGTAGAGTTGTACTTTGCTAAATTATTCAAGACTTCTAAAGATTTTCATTGTGGTCATCTGCTCACCCACTCTGGTCCAGAATGTCCATTGTCTTTGATGTAGAATTCTGGTGGTTGAATCTAATAGAGAAAGCTTAATCAGAGCACAGCATTTCTGTCTGAATAGTCGAGATCCATCGTCACCTAGAAAAGCCGTGGCAAAGACAACATGCAGATGGAGGGGAAAGGCAAACCCCTTTTTTCTTCCGTGTTATTGAATAAAATGAGTACAGTTTGCAATTTCACACTAGACGAATGTGATTTTTCTTCTTAGAATCATTGCTTCTTTAGGCTAGACTTAAGCTCAAGTGGATAAAGTATTCAGGTGGTAATTTTTTTAAAAAAAGATAATAGTTTCTATAAGTTTTGTAATATATCATGGATATTGTCAAACAATTACAGTTAACATCAGTGGAAAAACAACAAATCTGTAACAGTTTCCTAGGTCACCTCTGAAAAATCATCAGTTACAATCACATCAAATTCTGATTAAGTACTGGAAGATAGAGATCATTGTCTCTAATCATCTAGGTGTATTCAGTCTGTTATTTCTGTGTCTTTGTTTGCATTTAGCTCTCTTATGCTGGGGAATAATTGGGAGTAGGAGGCAAACTTAAAATTTTGCTATTAAGCATGGTATCCTAAACCTGTCTGTTGAATTGACTTTATTAAGAATCTCAGAATTGTGTGTTTTGTCATGAGTTCGAAACAAAAGATTTGAATTTCAGAGCTACCACTTAAACATACTAAAGGAATTTCCTGCAAGTCTTTTCCAAGGAATTGAGTCACAGCGACAAGAACAGCATATAAAATCTATTAGCTCTCGTCTCCTTTGACAGTCACTATTCCAAGATCCCGTTTCAACCCCCTCAGTCTTTCCTACAGTGATGCTCTTGTCATTGTCATTGCTCCATACTAAGGCGAAAAGGTTAGCATTCCCTCCACCCACTATTGGCTGGTGTTTTTTTTAAAGGCTTCTGGTTCTAGCTTTAAACTGCACCTGGCTTGCAGAATTATTGACTTCAGAAATGATCTTGGAAGCCCTCAACAAGTCCTATGGCAATCAAGCTGTTTCACTTGAAGACATAGTTGTCACACATGCAAACAAGAGCTAAGGAGAAGGAATCTGCAGATTAGAAATAGTTTTACATAACATTAAACTATTTAATAAATGTAAACACTACCCTTCGTTAGGATTTATGAACTTGCAATACCAGTATTGATAAATTATTGGGTACTTTTTTCGACTGTACCCAACACAAACACACTTAAATCTCTGAAGAGTTAGCTAGTAAAGTTGAGGTTTCCAGCGGTGCATTTCTCAGTTTTCATTCCTACATGATTCTGTTTCTCCAGGCACTTTCATGTGCTCTGATTGAATCCTGACTAATCTGATTAGGATCTCTTTTGTATGCAGCTTGAAGCTATGCTGCCCCTTAAATGAGAAGCTTGCTTTGAATTGATCCAGGCACTTCATTCATTGCCCTGTTATGTTTAAGAGGTTCAATAAATTGGATTATAACTGAACCTCAGGTGGTTCACCTCTTGAGACTCTGTGTATTTAAAATAGAAACAATCTATACACAACATTCATGTTTCTTTTCAGAATATATTCCTATTGTATAATTTTATTCTTCTGAATCAATCTTTCATTAATGGCTTTGTCTAAAATTGGACTGACAGGTTATTTTGTATTCCTATTTATCTTTTTTCTTTTCTTTCCTTAGAACAGCAGGGTTGGGGGGATTCACAATAACATTTATGTTAAACTCAGGTATTTGGAAACAGACTAATGTTTTAATATGATACATATTAATGCAATAATGTACTTTTGGGTATGTGATTCACCAGAGATACATCTTAAGTCGCAAACAAAGCTTTTGTTCCAAAGTCAAAAACTTGGGAGATAAATTGAGTTAAGGATGGTGGATGTTAAAAATACTTGTGATTTTTCAGCTACCAGATTTCAGGGATCACATACACATGTATAACAGCAGCAGAGATTATTCCTCTTTCCTTTCCATGTCTGTTGTTTAATGAAAAGAAATTGGCTTGTTAGGATTATATCACAGAGTTACCTCTTTATAACTGGGGTCCTTTATCTAGGTGCACAGTTTGGAGACCCCAGGACATGCATGTGCCTTCAGAGGAAAGTTACTGAAAGGCTCCTGGCAAAATTTAGCCCAGAGCAACAGGACTAATCAAGGCACTATCCTGTCACTTTCAAAGTATCATCATTTGGATTTTCCTGGGAAACTAGGTTTGCAATTCATCTATAGGGGGCCTTCAGGAATCAGTGAAGCTGGAGACTTTAAATTTTGGGGGACCACATTGCATGTTAAAGCAATTCCACAAAAAAAAAAAATCATTGTTTTCCTTTCTCATTCTGCATAAAAAACATAAAGTCACACTGATGAGGAAGCAATTCACAACCAAAAAATGGTATTTAACAGAATTATACCTGCCTTTTTATGTACGATTTCATATCATTTATTTTTTAAGAAAAGATATTTTTAGGGATTTTTTTTCATTGTAATATTGTTGTACAGTTTTGCATGGCCTAGATGTAATCACTTTTTTTTGTTTTGGTTTAGAGTATAAAAGCTGACAAGTGTGTGCGTGGGAGGGGGAAGTTTCTGCTTTGGCTCTTCTCACTCATCTTTTTGATTCATGTCCTCAGTGTTGTAGAGGACATTGTAAGAGATTCTCTGGTTCAGAACAATGATGTAGATTCTATTGCACAGAAATATTTAAGGTGGATCAGTCAAAGGTGTAATAAGTGGCAGACCACCAATATTTTACATTGATAACACTTAATATTAACCTACTTTGATGTATTGCAATAAAACAGGGAAATACTAGAAATTCAGATCGTTTGTCTTCTTTTCCCTTCCCCCTCAGATCAATTTTATGGTAAGAATGGGCCCATAAATTCAGCTATTGAGATCTTAATTTCTTACATTAGAAGTGCTGGGCCAGGAAACGTTAGGGAGTGGTTGCTCTCTTCCAAAGCAGCTACTTAATTTAAACCATAGACTTTGCCATACTTTGCCATTCTGTTCTTGTTTGCTCAATGCTGCTGAGGATAAAAACATTTAAGCTCAGCATATTTTTTTCTCCAGCATGTGGTTTGCAAGCAATGAATCCAGATGCATATTGAATATACTGTTTTGTGAATAGAGCTTAATGAATGGCTATTTGAAGGACAAACTGAACTTAAAAGTGTAAGGTCAATATTAATTTGCTCTTGTTTACTGATACACTGCAACAATCAAATAGAAAACAGGAATTTATTGTGCGACCCTATAGATGCAGCTTTTTAGTTAGGAAAAGTAGAGCAGAACTGTGAGGGCATTTTTTTTGTTAAAACCTTGCCATCTCCACCCCAGTTCACTTCCATCATAATACTATTTGCCCAGTGTGCTATTTACAGTAGTTTATTTTATAGGAAACAATTAGGAAGGATGTCTGATACAGTTACTAAATATCATAGTTGCAATGCACATTATTCCTGCACACAAACATTCCTGCCATTTCTAAAAACCCGTAACAGAAAAGCCCATGTCTTTTTCTATGGCAAGTACATTGTTAAATATCCTGGTGGTTCTAACATCAAACTCTGCTGGACCACTTTTATTTCTCTAGACAAAATCAAGCATGCTTTGTCTTAAAAATAATTTGAATTGACATAACTTACATAGTATTGCTATTGTCTTTGACTGTGAAGATTTAATGACATGCAGAACTTCAGTCATGAGATGTTCAGAGAATTTAGTGACCGCATCACTAGTGTATTTCTGATTCGCTTTGACATAGACCTGTGTTTCACTGAATCGCTCCTCTTGTTTGGAAAATCATTTCATAAATGATGCACGAAGCACTGTCAGGTCAGGTGAAAGCAACCAGAACCACTTGTGAATAGTCGCAAACAGAAGCTTTATTGCTAGTCACCTATGTTACAAGAATCTCACCAGACTGACTGCATTTCCTCGGGAACAGTCAGATAAAGAAGGCTTCAAGGATTCTGGGGGAGCTTTTTTTTTTTTTTTTTTTTTTTTGTTTCAAGGAAGAAAAAAGTGGTTTTCTTCTCTTGGCATTAAATTTTTCAAATACATCAAATAGTTTATTCCTTGTAAATGAGATTGTAAATTTCTTTGATTAAAGGTATTTGAATAATCACATCTGGAAGAATGATACTTTATACAGTAATGTTAAATTCCTCAAAAAGCAGATTCCTATTGGCAGTTAATATTTTTGGTTTAACAAGCCCCTTGTCAGCTTTTTATACTCTTAGTAATGCTCATATTCCATCTTTTCACACATTTCATCTCCCTCTTTAATTCTCCGATATTGCAGCATAGAGTACAGAATTTTAAAATGTTTCTTTCATGTTGGATGAAATGAAGACTATAATGGTCTATCGGAACAATGCACCAGATTATAAATAATATTTTATAATTTACAAAAATCTATTCATTTTTCTATGAACTTAGGACTTGAATTCCATAATATCCTTTCAATATAATCACTTCAATACCATCAATTGTGCACTATGTGAATAACACAGTAAACAGCTCCAAAGAAATAAGATCAATTTATCTAAATGCACAGAAGCAATCTGCAAGATATTTTAGGCAGCAAGGGAGAGGTTTAGGACCAATGAAATAATAAAGTGACAAGTAGACACCCTTCCCAAATCCTTGCTAATTTGACAATGAATTATTATATTGAAAGGCAAGTAGTATGAATCAATAAAAAATACTCATACTATAGATTGGTAGAAAATATGACTTATGCATATCCTCTTCAGCAGCAACTTGTGTTTAAGTGAATGATACACACACATAAAGAGAACTGTCCACAAAACCTGCTTGCTATACTTTTTCTCACAATCACTTCGGTGCCTTAGGAGAGAAGCCAAAATTGATGTAAATTGGAATAAATAATGGCAGACCTTCTGAAGCTCTGTCATATTATTGGAAAGACATTTTTAACTACTGGTGTTTCCACAGCAAGACACTTTCTCCATCACCCATTATCCTAAATTCTAGTAGGAAAATTGATTTAGGCAAGAGAAAGTGGGAAATATTTGTTATTCCTTCCTTCCTGCAGGATTTATACTTTCTGGTGTAGCATAAAGGTATAAATTCAATTAATTTATTGTTAACACATTCAGCAACAGAATTAACAATCTTAAGTGGAAAGTATTAAAGGCATCAGGTTAGAATTCAGGCAGTTAAACTTTCTGGTTTCAAAGCAAGCGTTCACTTTGATTTATTTCAGGCCACAGGGTAACTCTCTTGCTGTAATTGATTATGTGCCATCATTTTTGACTCTTAGCAACCACATGAGATATATTTTCTCCAGGATGATCTATCCCTAACATCATCTTTCAAATCTCCCAACAGTGGCATTCATCACCACTATACGTAACTGAATCCCTCTCCCTTGTTGCTGGTCTTCCTATTACTCTTTCCTTCCACCATTCTCAGCATTAGATCTTTTTTCCAGAGAGCTGAGTCTTTGCATAACATGTCCAAATGAGTTTAGTTTGAACCTGGTTATTTTGTGCCTCATCTGAGAGCTCTGGATGGATTTGTTCAGTGATCCATCAGTTTGTTTTCTTGGCTGCCCATGGTATTCTTAGGAGTCTTCAACAACCACCAAGTTCAAAGGCCTGAAAACTCTTCCTGGCCTGCTTTCTTAAAATTCAGCTTTCCAACTTTTGTTTGCTATTTCAATTCTTACCTTCAGCCAAATCTTATTCTCGGCATAATGGCAGTATTTTTTGACACACGTTGTAGGGAAGCACTTAAGTTTTCTAGAGGTTTTGGACAACTACTATCAGCTCCAACTGCAGCAGGATCAACAGCAAAAGACTGTAGGAGGCACAACCCAAAACATTTGCAGAGTGTCAGGTTGCCTACACTTCAGACCATAGCAATCTCTCTTTAAAGTATATTGCTTTTAGTAAAACAGAGTCCAGATGAAGCCTGCTCATACATTCAAATCAACACATTTTCAGAATGTATAAAGGAAAAGCAGGACCACAAGATCTTGGGCAGCAATTTCCTCTATTCTTTGTTAAGTGGGCATTGCACATCCTCATCTGAAGCTTTTCAAATTATTAAAACTCTTTTGGGAACTGAGTTTGACTTTGGGGTTGAATTAACAATTATTTTACATAAAGATAGAAAGGTGGGGTATAAATTGAAAAATCAGGTTCAGATGAACACATGTAAATATCAAAATCTTCCTACTCAATGGATAGTGGCTGTAGTTTATTTGTATTGAATTATGTCTAACATGCTCCTCCGACTGTCTAAAGACTGAAACAAAAAAAACACCACCACAAGATTCTTATCACCGAGACAATTAACTCCACCAACACAATAGTTTGCACAAGCACCTCTTTATTGCAAATAAGTTCAAAGTTGAACATGAGCTATTTAAATGTAGATCATGCTTTTCAATGCAATTCTGAAACATAATTGATACTGAATATACATCTTCTGTCTTCATCAAAAGTTGCACTACCAAATATGAAGACGGAGAAATTAAGAGTTTTGCTCCTGGGCTCTTATAAATGCCACTGAGCTTTGGTTTCTCTAAATCTCCATTTAACAAGTAACCCCAATTTTTGAGACAACCTCGTTAATTACATTCCTTCCACTTATAGCTCAAAGAATCAAAGATAAGCAACCAAATTTCAAGGTAAGATGTTCTACATACACCAATGAACTGTTTGTATCAGATTCTTTAAAATCCTGTTTTGTTGAGCACCAGAGACTCCACATATATGTTTCACACTGTTCTACAAGAAAATCCCAGACATTACAGACTCCCACCAAGTATCATACAAAAATATGGTTTTGTTGTAAATTATGTTGGCATTCTATTCTTTGCAGTATGAAACTGCAGAAGAAAACCTTTCAACCTTTGAAGGAAACTGAAAAAAATCTTGAAGATGGGGAAAATAACATTTAAAGAAGTACAAATAAATTTCTATGCCAACTCATTTTGACTTATGTTCCTCCTCGGTATTTTTTTTTCTTAAAAAAAAAGTCAACTCAGCTACCAATGTTAAAATATGAAAAAGATTGCCAAGATCTAGGACAGTATGAAATGCAGTTCATTTTTGCCTCCACATCTTCTAAACTAGCAAACCACTATTTTTTTTTATATAAAACAGGAGATACACCTAAATCTGGTGAGAATGTTGAGAGGAACTGTACCCAACAAAAGCACAATTTCCTCAAAATTATTCTGCTTCCAGAAGATCATCTGTTGCATTGCTAAAGCAATTCTGGAGGCGTGATAGGGAAGAAATAGTACTGTGGTGTGCCAGAGCTTGATGATTGGGCCATATTCATAAGACAATATTTAATAGTTCTTTTGTGCCATTACTCGTTCTTGGTCTTTTTACTCCAGTATTTACTGTAGGCTTCTTGAAACATATTCTTGCATGAAATTTTGGCCTTCAGCTTGGAGCATATGAGAAAAGAGCCACCCATTTTCCGATGAAGAGAATAGGTTTCTTCTGGTGGAGGGACCAACCTGTGCTTCAGCATGACTGGGATTAATCCATGTATCTTTTCGGTGGTATTTTGACAGCCAAAATCAAAAGGTTCATGGCATGCAAAAGCTTCTCCAAGAATAAGGACAGCATCCAAGTGGGCATCTTCCATAGCCTGATTAAAAACAAAACAGAAAGTGAATGTGATTGGCTACTTCAAGCAGGTCTACAGAAAAGAAAATGAAAGAATCAATAATCGCCAACATAAACCAGACAAAAATGGTCTGACAAATAGCAGCAGTAGTCAAAATCCAGCTCTGGAATAATAAATAACTCATAAACAGAGATTCTTGGCTTAATATACAAAATAGACTCTGCTTTCTTAGCACAGATAAGACAGTTGTGGCTGGCAATATAGTGCAGAATAATAAATAACTGCAGTGCAAATCTTAAAACAGGGCAGATACATGATATGCTTATACCCTAATCTGGTTAGATGGAATTTGAACAGCCAGGGTGGCATATAATTCCAATCCAATTCTACATATTTATACATAAAATGTATATATAAAAATTGTATTATAAATACAACATATTTATTTAATCAAAACAGTATCACGAGCATGTCAATTTGAAGTGAACATACACTTAGAATAGAGAATATGATTATATAACTACAGCTTTTTCAATACAACATCAATACACAGACTTCAAATTATGGAGAACAGCAAAGAGAAAATTCCCGAGTTTATAAACCAGTCCCTCATCAATTTATTTATAAAAATATTCAGCTGAAATCCTTTCCCTGTTATATAAAATGGGAAATTGCTGCCTGTTACTAAATTTTAAGTTTTCAATATTATGTAGAAAGTTAGCACCTGCTTCTGTGAGTGTTTGATGGCTTAACTCAGATTGCATTTTTCTATTTTAGATGGTTTCCTATAAAAAGGCTCAAGCCAAATCTGAAAAAGTATCACTTGACAGTGAAGACTCTTTTCAAGATCACCAGGACATATGTTTGTCCTGCCATAGATCAGTAGCTAAAGGAGAGTTTCTGGATTGTCAAGATTTCTTAACATGACATACTAAACTATATGAGGGAAGAGAAAGAGAGTGACTTATGATTCAGCAGTTACGGTGATTTTCAGGTTTTGGAAATATACAATTTTGTTTATTACCACCTTAGAATTTTGCCTGCTGGTGAGCAAGAAACTGGAACCACAGCTTAAGCCAACTAAGGCTTCCAGATTAGTTTTAGCTATTTATGCAAAAGGAAGAGAAGCAGATGGAAATGGTTTCTGCTCATAACACATTAAAACAGAAAACACTTTGGCAACCTGGCTTATTAGATTGCAATGTAACAATTGAGTAGCTATGAAACAAACAAAATGTTTAAAAAGTCATGATATTTACGTAGTTACTTACTAAGCACATCTAAATTATATTAAAGTAACCAAAATATATTTACAATTCCCAAGGCATGTCACAACTTTAAGGTAAAGGTAAAAGTTCCCCTCGCACATATGTGCTAGTCGTTTCCGGCTCTAGGGGCGGTGCTCATCTCCGTTTCTAAGCCAAAGAGCCAGCGCTGTCCGAAGACGTCTCTGTGGTCATGTGGCCAGCATGACTAAACGCCGAAGGCGCACGGAGCGCTGTTACCTTCCCACCAAGGTGGTCCCTATTGTTCTACTTGCATTTTTTACATGCTTTCGAACTGCTAGGTTGGCAGAAGCTGGGACAAGTAACGGGAGCTCACTCCGTTATGCGGCAGTAGAGATTCGAACCGCCGATCTTTCTGATCGACAAGCTCAGCGTCTTAGCCACCCCTAATGTTTGGAAAGTTGAAAAATTTGACACCTTATAAAATAGCAGACCCTTTTTTTGTGTGAGAAGGGATATTTGTTGCATTCTCTTCTATTGATTGAGAAAATCAAACTCAACTCATAGCAGTGGTGAAGTAGGAACTGTTTGATTCTGCAACATACCTTGTTTTCGTAGCCAGTTAAAAATTTCATTTCTATTGATTTCTTTAGCACTCTCTCTCTGTCCATGTCAGCAGCTGCTTTGATTAACTATAAGAGGCAAGAAATCAAAAACAAATCTAATTAGGCATTTTTTGCAGTCAAGAAAAGCATTTACTTCACAAGGAAGCAAGTCACCCTTGTAATATCTTAGCAATTCCTAAAAGGTATTGGCTTTAAAAAGCAAGAGCTTCTGCTGTCTCCCAAAACATATAAGGCAGAAATTTGAACCCAAATTTCAGGAGAAATATCTGAATATTTCTTCTGAGAGGTCAGTACCAGGAAACTAAAGTAAGATTTCCAAAAGGAACACAAAAAGACCTAAAAAAAATAATGTGATTTTTATCACAGAAACCTATATTAGCATCTGGATCCTGTAGAACAGGGGTGTCAAACTCGCGTTGTCACGGTGGAGTCATGTGACATATCACAACTTTTTTCCCCTTCGCTAAACCAGGTGTGGGTGTGGCCAGCGCATGACGCATCCGGGCTGCAGGCCGCGAGTTTGACACCCCTGCTGTAGAACAAATATCAAACAATTGCTCATATATAGCTAATCAGATAGCCATTTTCCCTCTATGGCAATTTGGTTATAATTCATACATTATACTACAACCAAATTACCATATAGGATGGCTGGTCATCATGATGTTTAGTTAAATATGAACAACTGTTTGATATTTAATATTAATATTATCCATCTGGGGTGAGAAATATGCAAATGGGAAAAGAAAAAAAGACATTCTTTCTCAGAAGAAAAGTCTGGACTTAATGATTAAATATTTTTGGTTCTCTTTTAGGAGGCAAAGACAAGAAAAGTAATGTTGCCTGAGATATGGAGTAACATACTCTCAGAGTTTGAAGATATACATGTAGACCTTGGGTTACGACTGTTCATTGAGCAACTGTTAAAATTGAGCTGAGCGAATGGCACTTACAATTACAATTGAGCTGAGCAAATGATACTTACAACCGGTCCTCAGACTTCTCATCCCTGCAGACACATGATTGGATCCAGGTGTCTGGCTCACGATTATGACATCAGTGAGCCATGGTCACGTGATCACTATTTCTGACATTCTCTGCCAACATCCCATATAGAAAATCAACAGGGAAGCTGGCAGGAAGTTGGAAGTTGTGATCATGTGAGGCTCTTGCTTAATGATCTATGTGATACTTGATTAACAATGACAACCAGGACTGCTAGAACTGCCGTTGCTAAGCAATGCAGCCACATGATGTGCTTTATGACCATGTCTCTTAGCAATGGCAACTCCAGCTCCAATTCCCACTGAAACCAAGGACTACCTATAAATTGAATAAAAAAATTTAAAAATCACAAAAAGTATGCAACAAAAAGCTGTTATCATCCACTTGTCACAAGCCCCACAACAGGCTCTGTAGCAATTTAGAGCCCTTACTTCTATGTAGGTATCTGTGAACTTCTCATCAAAGCCACGTGTTGCTCCAAAATCCAGAAGTGCCACCTAGAAAGAGAGATGTACAAAGTTTTCTGAATGAAAGCAGAACTATTCCAGAGGGTTCATTTCTAAATGAATGGTCTGAAAGAACGCTTATTCTAGTTTCTCAGAAGCTACATTCTTCATCTACTTTTCATTGGAATGGCTGAAAAAATCCTAAAATGATACCATTACACTACATTACAAAATAGCACATCTTATAATAAGCATACTACTGGATAAATAGAGCAGTAAAATATTTTGATAGCAGCTGAAGAGGCGTATATAGGTAGTCCTCAACTTACAACCATTCATTTAGAGATCGTTCAAAGTTTATAAAGGCAGTGAAAAGTTACTTATGACCAGTTTTCACACAACCGCTGCAGCATCCAGATTGTCACATGATCAAAATCTGGGCACTTGACAACTGGCATGTATTTATGACAGTTACACTGTCCCTGTGTCATGTGATTTGTAATCTTCCCAGCTGGGGAAAGCCAGATTCACTCAACCACCTGATTCACTTAACAATTGCAATGATTTGCTTAACCAGTCCGGGGCAAAAACGGCTCCATTGTGGTTGTAAGTCGAGGAGTAGTACAAGTAGGCTATTTCATCTGGTAGAGCAATATTTTAACATTGGGTATAGAGAACAAGCTCTGTTGTCTTCTTGTCTCAGTTAGTTTGCCACTTCAGATAAAGGTATTCCCTGATACTATCAAAGACCCTTCAATGACCAGAAGACACTGAACTTCAGCATGATGTGCTTCCTCAGTGATCAAGACAATCAGATCCTGCACGTTATTTATCTAAATTATCCTATACCCAGTACTAAATAGGCTTTTTTCCAGATTTAATCCCCTTCCTTCTGCAATTATGGATGGCAAATATAAACAAATTCTTGCAGTACTTAAGTGGACTTAATGGCAGCCAATAACATGCTTTTTCTAAAATGTAAGTTCAGTGAAGAACTATACTCCCAACTAATTCATTGTTAGATGGAAAGACTGCCCAGCCTCTCCAATCAATGGTATCTAGAAAATTTGTTAAATGATAGGTGTCTGGAAATGATATTTTTAATTACCAAGTTTTGCACGTTAGCCTAGGCTGCAGCATATTCAGACTAATATAACAGAATTCCACCATAAATTAAACTGTTATAATACAATATCTTTGGACTAAACAAGAGTTGTTTTAAGTTATATTGCATAGGCCTTGGGCTATAATTTAAAATTTGTTTTCTCCTCTTCTGTTCACCTTCAGAGAGTAAAAGGAAGACAGAGAACATCATAAAAATACTGTTCAATTTCTATACTCCAGAATTTTCATTCTCTCAAGTTTTCCTCCCAAAACCTTTTATAGTTTCCTTAGCTAGAGAACCAGTATATTTTGGCATAAAATTAACATGTCACCATCCTTCTTTTCCTGAAATATGTGGATGTTAGAGGGTATGAAGCTTCTTCAGAAATGCAGATCCTATGGATGGCAAGATGACAAATATTGTCTGGTCTAATCAGTGCTTCATAAGAACCAAAAATGGCTGGAATGACTCAGAATCCTCTCCAATACTAATAGAGCCCTGTCACCCCAAAACTGATACATACTTTAAAAGCAGGTGTCCACTTGTCCTACTGCAAAGCTACCGGAAATAATGTAAAGAGGCAAAAAGGAAATAAATCCTAGAGTGTGCATTTCAACTTTCAGAGAGTTTACCTTGTGCAATTCTGGGTCGTAGAAAAAGTTTGACCAGTTTGGATCAGTCTGCATGTACCTGAACTCAAATAGCTCCCTCAGGCACAAAACCAATATGTTGTGGCAGATCTGCAAATATAATCACAAACGAAACAAAGTGGAATATTAGTAAAAAAATAAATAAAGCAATATATACTAGGAGTAAACAAATCATTGAAGAAGATAGGTGCTATGATTAGATTCCAATGTATGATTCAAGATACAAAAGCAATTTGATCTGATAAAAGATTTGACTACTCTATAATGGAGCAGGATCAAAACATCTGTAACAGCTTCCTCAGCAAGTAACGGTAAGCCTAAAGGACATAAACCATACAAAATTACAACTCAATAACTAGAATACTTCTTCTCTTTTAAGACAGAACTTGCATGATGAGGAAAAAACAGCACTATTGCTTTACAGCTGTCAAATAGTTACAGAGAACTTGCATCCTTCTACAGCTTGAAAATTAAAATATTCAAAAGCTTTTTTTTTTTTCAAAAAGGAAGCTTTTACTAAAAGTCAAAAAATGCACTGTCATCTGACTATTTGCTTTTCTAGACTTTACAGTTTTTTTTAAAGGGGGATATCATTATTGCATAATAGTGATATTCTAATATTCTATGATACAAGAAAATAGTCCATATTATACATAGTTTTCTAATAAGCACACCGTCTTAGATACTCAAATTATTATAAAAAACATTTGCTTGAAACAAGACATAGACAAGTAGCAGAAAGGAAACATGAACATAAACATTTTGCTTTACCTGGGTGCGTGTGAATAGAAAGAATGAAAGGGCATGAAAAGGGAGCTAAAATAACTAATAGAAGACCAAAAGAGTTGCAAATGAACAAGGGAACAAAGACTACCACAGACCACACTAAGCTAAGTTAAGAAAAGGTAAAATTTAGTAAAAGCAATGTATTTCAACTCTGACCCCATCTAAAATAGAAACCCAAACACATTTTTTTCATTCTGTTGCTTCTAGCAAATAAGTTGTGTGTTTTGTGGGCAACTGTGCTCACACAACACAATTCTAGTAGCACTAGTTACATTTATTCAGACAGTATTGAAAGCCTATACTGATAATCTTGCCCAATTACTAATATTGGTGCAAATACGCACTAGGCTGACAATTGGTACATGTTTATAGCTTCCTACAGGATATGTTAAAACACCAGGACAACTCTGTCTGCCAATGCGGGATTGTCAGACCTAATGTTAACTCTCTAATCCTTGCCATATTCAGTTCCAATTCCCCCTTTGTCCATGCTTCAACTCTCCTCTGTCTCTTGTTTACTGACAGTACTTTTCCATCAGCCTTGGACAGCTAGAGTTGCCCCTAACTTGGAAACCTATATTTGGGTGCTTATGCAATAAGAAGATGATGCATTTCTCATTACTTGGCCAAGGAAATAGAAGGTGAACTTTTCTGGCAAGCTTGCCGTCCTACTCACAAGGTCACAAAGCTGTTGACAGGAACAGATATGAAAAAAAATGTTCAGCAGCAGAGAATTGTCTGCCCAGAATATTATTTGCCGTGTATTCAGAATTATCTTTGAGTTTTGTAAACATTTCCAATAGCTGGAAAAGAGATATCTTGAAAACTTCAAAAATATGTACATTCATTATTGATTAATGAGTAAAATCCAACAGATAATAGCCTTCAGTTTACAGATAACCTTCCAGATGAAATTCAGTGTTTGAAATGCAGAGCTTGAAAAATCTTGAAGTACCCCAGAAAACCTTTTCACTGGAGACACAGATTTAAAGAGTTAAATCAACAGTTGCAAAAAAGACTTCCATATCTTTTTACTTGAAAACTGTTCCAAGCAAAGAAATAAACTGACTCTGTAAACAAAAGGTGCTCAACCACATAATTTGATTATAACCCTTACCAGAGCTCTAACCTACAGACTTCACAAGTGTCTTGGACAAAATGTCTGAGAAAGAAGTCCAGACTGAGGCCATTTACAGGTCTTCTTTTGTCATCACCGAAGATGAAAGAGTACCTCATTCCGAATTTCCTGGCTTAGATCTTCAGCCTGATCCAGTGGAAACCCCGACACAAGTTCTGTTGTAAGGACACGCTGACCACACAGCTCATCCACCACAGCAGGGACGTAAAAGAAGGGATGGTCCTTGAGCAGCTCCCTAAATGGCAACAAATTGATGAAACATCTTAAAACTTCTGCGCAATTTGATCAGCAAATATTAAAATGTTTTACCCAAGACATTCACTCTGTTTTGCAGCCTTTTCTTTTAGCTTCAGATACTTCCTACTCCCAAAAGTTACATTAAGATAAAATTGCATTCACAATTTGCAGCATAAATGCTATCTTACTGTACCTCCCCAATAATGCTTCCTAAAAGAGGAAGATTGGGAACAAAGAGAGGCAGAGGATCTCACCTGAACTTCTTGGCACAGGCAGCTTCTCTCTTGTAATCACATTCCAGGGCCAGTTCTCTCCGTAGAACTTCAATCAGGTGTTCGGGGAAAAGACCTAGATGCAAAAGAAAAGGGGAAAGAAGTAGGTTTAAACTGGCATCTTGACTTATATCTACTGTGAGATTAAAGCCATCCTTGACATGGCATACATAGGGCAAATATGGGAAACCACTGGTCACCATGTCCATAACTAGAGAAAACAACACATAAAAAAAGCTGGCAATCATTTTACCCCATCCTTTCATTATCAAAATTAACGAAGGCTACAAAATAAAGGTACAAAATTGTGTTCAGTATTCTTTTTTTCTATTGGCAGTTTGTGGCCAAGTAGAAAAAGTCCACAAACTGCCAATAGGACAAAGAATACTATATTACACAACAAGCTAATCTTTCTCTCATCTGCTCTCTCTGTATACTTAAAACTAAGCATGAATGCTGTGTTCTTTCACAAATGTGGTCATTTTTCAGATACGTAAAGCATAAGTACACAGAGGCTAAAGCCATAAACAGTGCATCTTAATTTTTATGCTAAAATTGTCTTTTGAACATTTTATATGGCTACCCATTTCACAGTGATTATTCTGGGCAATACTAAAAAGGTTAAAACAACAGTAAAATAATAATTCACATAACCAAAGTTCAGCGTCAAGGAAATTTTTCCCCAATTTACTACAACCAACTAGCAGACTTCATTAACATCCCTACCCAAATGCCTACAGGAACAACCAGGTTTTAAGTGTCTCACAGAAGGCTAATAGTGTGGGGCACATCCAAATCTCCTTACTCTGTTATGCTAACAGTGGGAAACACTTCTCAAAAACATAGAGGCTTTCCCAATTGCACAATCTGTTTTAGGAGTATCGCTTAGAAGAAGAAAATAGATGAAGCTTCCCATCAACTCTTTCAACACAAACCTCTGAAACCTAACATTCCCTCCCTCTTGAACCATTTTACCTTCTGGAAGAACATTGCTCATACTCAAGACAGTCATCAGGTTGCTGACATCACTGTTAATGCTATGGGCCACTCCTGGATACTGCAAGACAGAAAAGGACAATGATGAGCAGAGAATTGATTCTGAATCTTAATAGCCTTTAAATTAGTGGTGAGAAATCTGTAGTGTTCCTGATAGTGCGAAGCCACAACCCAGCAGTCCCAGGTAATATGTCAATAATAAAGACAGATATTTTTCCAAATATTTCTAAGGTCATTCCTGCTTTCTTGCCCACTTAAAGCATCTAATTATGCATCTACATAATTTAAATATCATTCTTCACTTTAAGTCTAAAGAATATAATAATGGTTTGGGCTCGGCATAGAAAAAAGAACAGAGGATTTTAAGAGGCTGCTTACTACCAATTCTGATCTTTGGCCAATCTAGCTTTATAATATCTATACTGACTGCTAGCAGACTTACAAATGCAAGTCTTTCCCACTATTTTCTGGAGAGGTATATGAAAGGTAGTAAGATCTTTGCTTATAAATTATGTCTTGTGGGGGTCGGGGGAATGGCCTTTCATATTTAGTTATCAATTAGCAAAGGTTCAGCACAAAATCCTTTATAAGGGCTCTTTATATTCAGAATAATCTCTTTTCCATTATGCAGTTGTATAAGTAAAAATGCTGTGTTTAGAAGTATAACTAATCTCAAAACCCTGAGGTAGAAAACGCAGATACATTACTATGCTGCCTCCTTTTTTTAAAGAGTGAAAAGCCACCTTCACATTTCAATATTTTTGCTCCAGATGGTTGACTGACACAGTTTAAAGAACAGTTCAATTCCTCCTATCTTAACTTAGATTGCTAGATTTAAAAAAATTACTGTTGAAAAACAAGTAGCAATGTAACCACCGATAGAAATGAACTCCGAGAGAATCAAGAATTATGCCAACTACAATGCCAGGATTTCCATACACAGAATGCTTTGCATTAGTTATTCTCAGAATTAGATACCAGATGCAAATTCAGATACTCAGTTTGATCAACAGGCATGGAAAGTTAATACACATGAACCAATCACTTGCAATTGTCATAGCTAAAGAATAAATCTAAGATCATCTCTCAATTGATCTCAAGCTGTGAAGGCATGAGCCTGACGCAGTCTAAGCTGCCCAATAAAGAAGCTTATTTTCCCCTTACCCACTCTGATTTCACCATAAAAGGAAAAGGCAAATGCAGTTACTATGCTTAACCGGCAACAAATAATTATTGCCTTATATACAAAGAATGTTCAGCCCAATTGCTTATATGGGACATTTTTTAACAAAGTGGTTCATTTTTTTCTTAGTTTTCAGAATGTTTTAAATGAAATAATAGAATAGAATAGAATAGAATTTTTTATTGGCCAAGTGTGATTGGACACACAAGGAATTTGTCTTGGTGCATATGCTCTCAGTGTACATAAAAGAAAAGATAAGTTCATCAAGAATCATAAGGTACAACACTTAATGATAGTCCGGGTACAAATAAGCAATCAAATCATAGTAGGAACCAGTCAATATAAATTGTAAGGATACAAGCAACAAAGTTACAGTCATACAGTCATTTGTGGGAGGAGATGGGTGATGGGAACAATGAGAAGATTAATAGTAGTGCAGACTTAGTAAATAGTTTGACAACTATTTCAAACATCAAGTAGTACTCAGATTCTGATCATTACCAGTGCATGTTTGTGTTATTTTTCTTTCAAATAAGACAAAAACGGTTTCCTATTAACTTCATCTGGAATGTTTTTTCAACTTCCCATTTCATTTACTCCTTTGGGATTTTTGGCTTATTTCATTTCATTGGAGGTATACAGGTGCATGTCTTTTTGAATTCTGATTTCTAATATGAAATTTGTATGGTGCTTTTCCTAAATATCAGAAGGCTAAACAATGGCAGAGCTCAGGAACACTGGTAACCTCCAGCCAGTGGACCCACCAAAAAAGCTAGAAACATTATCCCCAGCAGCAGTATTACTGCCAAATACATTATCAGAAAACACATTTGGGATAAACACTGAAGCTACCAGCCCCACCTGGATTTTCATGGCAACTTCTTTGCCGTTCTTCAAACGAGCTAAGTGAACTTGTCCAATAGAAGCTGCAGCAAAAGGTCGCTCTTCAAAAGACTCCAATTTATCACGCCAGTTAGGGCCAAGATCATTGTTCAACGTTTTCTAGCAGCAAAACAAAAACAACAAAAAATTACATTATCTAAATATAAATTAGGCTTTCTTATATACTATATTATAAGATATGGACTATTTTAAACAAACATCAACAATGTGTTTCAAAGCCAATGGCAATTTACTTGCACAATATGCCCCACAACTGTTCCTTACAAAGTAGAGAGCTAACCTTAAAAAAAAAAAATAGCAGGCTGAGCTTTTATGGCTACAATATAGCAAGAATAGGCCCTGTGTTTCACCTGTTTGCCTAAGAATACCAGAGTCTGAATAAGGAGACATCATATAAATGATAAGATCTGATTTCTATTTCCGTTCCCAAGTTCTCACCTCTCGCGTTCCTAAACCAGTGACTTACTATCATTTGCTTTAAAGGCATGAAGTCTGCACTCTGCCGAACGCGTTCAAAAATCTTTTGCAGTTGTGGGTTGATAAAAGCGTCATCTATTGAGAAGAATAGAAACAAAAACCCAAACAAGGGTCAGTCATACAGTGACAAAAACATGGTGCAGCCCACAATTATAAAAGGCTTTATTTCCAATCTCTATTATTGGTCTCAAGTCACAGCCAAGCATTTTAACTTGTTCATTGTGTGATAGGAACATAATGTATAATGTACATTATGGTTTTCTTATCCGCAGCACAAATAACACCACAGAAGATCATGCACATTCTATGTGTTAAAACAAAATACTGAGCAACAGTTAGGAAGCCATTTTGTTATTAAGAAGGATGACCAATACAGTGTATATAAAACTATATATTTTGCACAATTTATACTCATTCTGCTAGTCGTAGTGACAGGATCCTTACTTCTGAGCTATCCCTAGGTATTATTTTATTGCATTTTCATCAAGCCATCTGTGTGTCTTTCTGTGTGTGCCTGAGGTGGGCTGGGCTGGGCTGGGCTGGGCTGGGCTGGGCTGGGCTGGGCTGGGCTGGGCTGGGCTGGGCCATCTATTCTCTGCCTCCTGAGTCCCAGCTGATCGGGAGGAAATGGGGATTTTGCAGTAACCTTCCCCTGGAGTGGGGAGGGAATGGAGATTTTACAGTATCCTTCCCCTGGAGTGGGGTGGGAATGGAGATTTTACAGTATCCTTCCCCTGCCATGCCCACCAAGCCACGCCCACCAAGCCACGCCCACAGAACTGGTAGGAAAAAAAATTTAATCCCACCACTGATCTGTACCTGTACCTCCACATCTATGCTCTTTTGGCCTCCTGCTCTCT
>QLTV01000548.1:655702-676105 GCA_003457575.1 Thermophis baileyi
TGGCCCATGCTCTGCATTGTAATGGGCTCCAGGAGGAGGAGGAGGAGGGGACGCCATCTCCCCCATTGTGAAGCACACTAAATTTAACTCTGCTGCGCAAGGTGCTGCAAGAGCAGCGGGCAGGCCATGGAGGGGGTATTGGGTCTTTCCCCCACCCCACGCCAAAGGAAAGCCAGTCGGGCTTCTCCTTCCCTCCTACCCTTCCCCCTGCTCCCTTCTCCCCGCTCAATCCTACTTCGGGACAGAGAAGTGCGCACTGGAAACGTGTGTTGGGGCGACGTCAGAGCACATCTTTTGACCCTCCGGCACTCGCCTGCAACTCTCCGCACTCCTCCAGGCCTGGCTTGCTGAGGGGGGGGAGCAGCTCTGACGCCTCTGCTTCCCCCCCCCCAGCCATCGTTGCCCGGGGAAGGAACAGGAAACAAAGCGGCGCATTTCAAAGGCTGCAAACAGCGTTCCACTGCGAGAGCCAGGCCAGGCCTCTCTGCCATCCAACTCGCCAATCGGGCTGCTTCTGCCGGGCCATCTTCCCCCCCTCCCACTGGGCTGTTGTGCTCGGTGCTCGTGGGGGAGGGGAGCACTTCCCCACGCTGCCCCCTTCTTTCTCTTGGCCCCGCCGACAAGGGAGGAGGAAGGCCAGGCTTGGGGGATGGCCCCCACCCCGCAAGATCTGCCCCTGCCATTCTCTCCCAGCCCTCTTTGTTGGCGGCAACAGCAAATGTACCACAATGAAGGCAGAATGCTGTTGCCGCGCAAAGGCAAGTAGAGGGGCGCTTCGCTCCCACACTAAGGCTCCAGCCATGCCACTGCCATGACAGGATGATGGCTCTTTCATCCCTCTGCTGTGACAGGGTGACAGGGAGCCGCAGTAGAGGGCCCAAAGAGCCGCATGTGGCTCCGGAGCCACAGGTTTCAGACCCCTGTTCTGGGGGAACACAGAAGGCAATGCAATCTGATGATGTTATGACATCCTTCAGAAGGGGTATGGTCAATTTTTTAAATAAAATCGTAGGAGGGATTAAGGATTAAAATAGGAGCGGGCAGTCACCCATTCCCACCCTTAACTACCCATATTCCAAAAGTGGACTCCATGTGCACAACTAAAATTCAAGCATTTTGGCACTTCCATGCAGGAAGGCCACAAATCAGATAGTGGACATGCAGGCCAAAGAGCCATGTATTAAAGCAAAATTTGGGGTGCTAGATTTCATGTATGCTATTTTTACAAGTATACAAAATGTAGACAATATTACTGTGTCATCTGCTCTTAAGAAACAAGTTTGAAATTCTCAGTGCTGAAATAATTTATTCCAGAGCTGTCCCCACTAAATCGTATTAAAACAGCTCGATTAAGCAGATTATTCTCATTATAACAGCTGCTTCTTAATTGTCAATATATCAATTTTCTCAATTCTGTCTTTCACTCCATCCAAAAAGCAGAATGTAAATCTTAACAATGTGACTAGATATGTCTCTTTCTGGACATATCTGCCTTGCTTACAATATACTAACAGGTCTGCCAAGCCTTCAAGGACTCCTAGAGGAATCATTCCAAAGTGGCATAATGTAATAATAATCTGTACTTTCCATCTAGCAGAGGCACCCAAAACATACCTACATCATGTGGCAATGACAAAGGTCTCTACGTTGCACATTTATAATTTGTAAGAGGTGGTGGAAGGTTGTGAGGAAACCATTTTAAAAGACAGGAGACAGAACAGAGAGCAAATATAGCTGGGAACTCACCTGCTAGGGTTGGTAAATCAGGAAATCAGTTGAAAGTAAGGTCACGCAAACAGAGTGAGCAATGAAGGAGAATAGATTAAGAAAATGAAGCAGAGCTACCACAAAGCATTATGCATTCCCTACCACAGCCCTCCCCAACTTGGTGGCTTCCAGATATGCTGAATTAAATATTGAGTTATTCTGGCTGGGGGTTGGTGGCAATTCTTGTTAAACATATCTGGAGGACACTACATTGGGTAAATTTGTCCTGCATTATGTAGCATACTATTCAATCCATTTCATAGTTTTCCTGTGTATCAGACATGTCCTAGAAAGACTTTGTTTGCAACTATCTCCAAGCAATGATGCACCCAGCTGAAGTAAACAGGAAAAATAAGCTCTCTTCTTGATATCCATCCCTTTATAAGCATGGATTTTCCATAAAACTCAGCTGGCTCCTTTTCCCCAGTGAGTTGTTAATAACCATATTAATCATAAAATAGAGTTAGCAGTTAATTTTAGGGCATGAAACAACTACAAGCAGGCTGCAGCAACCCATTTATTGACTGACTGATTAATTAGCAATAGCAATAGCAATAGCAATAGCACTTACTTATATACCGCTTCACAGTGCTTCACAGCCCTCTCTAAGCGGTTTACAGTGTCAGCATATTGCCCCCAACAATCTGGGTCCTCATTTTACCCACCTCGGAAGGATGGAAGGCTGAGTCAACCTTGAGCCTGGTGAGATTCGATCTGCCAAACTGCTGGCAGCCGGTGATCAGCAGAAGTAGCCTGCAGTACTGCACTCTAACCACTGCGCCACCGCGGCTCTTAATTAAATGTACATGCTGCCCATCTCACCCAGAGGTGATTCTAGGCAGCCTATAACCAATAAAGGCAAGAAGATAAAACATTAAAACAATATTTATCCTAACATTGACTTAAAAATTAACTAATATTATTACTGACAGTAGACGGAGCTAAATGTCTGATGTGGGCAGCCCAATTGCCTGATTCTTTTCAGAGCAAGAAAAACACAAAACTCGGCAAAAGAGTGGCAGAATTTAGAGAAAGAATACAAATTGTACATCCATAGATTCTGTTAATATTGCTTTCACTTAGGTTTTGCTTACCACTTTGAAACCCTCCAGCAACATTTGCAATGCTTTGTTAATAATAGAAAAATGGTTTAATTTTAAACAGGAAGGGCTGGGCTGCCAGCTGTTTCTCCTGGCTTCACAATTCTGGTAACATTAATATTAACAATTCTACTTTTGCATGCTCTGGGTGTGCACAGCACGATTTATACCTAAATTCCATTTTCTTTTACAACACACTCAGTTCCATATTTGTCCACATGAACCTGATGAATTGCTGGATTGAAATGGCATAATTTAGGTATATTTGTCACATAAGTGAAACATTTTTTAGCCCAATTTCCAGAAAGGAAGTCATGTTAGTCTATTATATCAACATGTTAGGATGTCTTAAAGCAGTGGTTCTCAACCTTTCTAATGGCACGACCCCCCCGCAACCCCACATGCAGTCGCCAAGTGTCTGAATTTTGGTCACATGACCACGGGGATGCCGCAACAGTCATAAGTCACTTTGGGATCTTTTACCCTCTGCGCATGCGCAAAGCATTCTGCGCATGCGCAGAGGGTAGAAGAACCCAAATGGCGGCATCCGGGCTACCAGCTGACGGCGACCCGCAGGCACGGCCGAACCGGGACCTTTTTACCCCTGCAGTGACGGTGGCACCAAGATGGTGGGCTAACACGCGCGGCGACCCCTGTGAAATGGTCGTTCGACCCCCCCAAAGGGGTCGCGACCCACAGGTTGAGAACCGCTGTCTTAAAGGTTAACAAATAATCCCATTAGCAACCTGAGACAATCCTCTACATTAAAAAAAAATGTGGTATGGGGGTGAGGACTGTGAAGGATTGTGGATTCTTAACATAAACTTTCATGGCTAACACTTCACATCTGTGGGGCAAACGCTAGTAATTCTAGTAAAAGCTTATGTGGATATATCTACCTACCTACCAAGCTGTGTCAAATAAATTCTTTATTTACAGGATCTTGGTAATAGACATCTAATATAAGCAACTATAGTGGAGAATTACAGGGATAAGATGTAGTGGCATCTCTTGACATATTACTAATCCTGAAGAGAACAAAGATTTAACTTGTCCAATATCCTGCTTCTCACTAACCAACTATCTGTATTTGGAAGTACCCCAAACCAGGTTTCAGAGCAGTAGCCCTTTGTCGCCACTGTTTCTAAGAAAAGTTTGCCTTTGTCTGATCCTGAAAGTATGACAGCTGCCTTGGCCACTAAGCCACTCAATTCTCTCTTTATTTTATTGCTTTGAAAAATGAAATGTGTTTTCTTTTTCTTCTGAAATCTAAATTGTTTTGAGGCTTTTTCATTTCTCATATTTTTTTAAAAAATGCAATTTCCTTTTAAATATGAAGTTTCAGTCATGTTACTTTAATCAGAAGATGAATGATCAATGACCAAGAGTTCATGTTTCTTAGAAGCCTGCATCAGGCTAGATGTTTAGCAACACCTAGGTTAAACAAGAGAAGGAAAAGGGGCTAGTATGATTATCAAAATTACAAAAATTCTACTTCAGTGTTGATATATTGATTGGATTCATACACCATGCAAAGCCAAAACCAAAAAAATGTTATGGCTTAGTATGTGATATAAATTCCGCAATTGTAGTTCCCAAACATGATTTATAACTTAGCACTATATGTAAACCTTATCAACTATAGCTTATTCAGAGTTCTCAGTCAAACAATCCATGTTTCAGTTTGGTGTATGTACCCAGCTATTATAAACAGCCATGGGATGCAATCCTACACTCAACGCTGTCTACAAATTCCAGTTCCAAACTTCCTGCATTGTGGGATAAGTCTGAGAAAGGATTTTAATCACATTCGAATTTGCAAACATATTCACCTAGATCAGGGGTCTGCAACCTGTGGCTCCAGAGCCGCATGCGGCTCTTTGGGCCCTCTGTTGTGGCTCCCTGTCGGGTGATCCCATCACTGACTGGCCCCGCCCCTCGCCCTCCCCTCCCAGTCACTCCTTGCCTAGCCTGAGAAGGTAAGGGCAATGGAGGGGGATGGAGAAGCGACTGGGGCTGATTCTCCAGCGCCTCATTCTTGCTGGAGCTTCTTCCAGCCCTTGTTGGTGCTGGGCGTGCCTCGGTCGCTTGGGGAGATGCACAACCTGCTCTCCACCCTGAGACACTGGCCCGACCCAGCCGCGACTGACGCCGGCCTCGCTATTGCGATGGCTGGCGGGGTGGGAATGAGATCCGGGAGGAGGGGACTACAGAAAGGGGGACGGGCCCGCAGCACCCAGCTACAGCTTTAAAACGTGAACGGGGAACATTCGCCGCCCGGAGGACACTTTTCAATTAAAGCCGTGTGTGTGTGTGTGTGTGTGTGTGTGTGTGTGTGTGTGTGTGTGTGTATCTCTGTATCTCTCTCTGTCTCTGTGTCTCTTCTCTCTCGGAAACCCGGCAAGCTCTCTTTGGGGCTCTTTGCTACTCCTTTTCTTTCTTCTTGGCAACTTTTTGTAAATCCGGGCTGGCTGAGGAACAAGCGCCACAGTGGAGGCTTCCCTTCAGGCGACCCTCCTCCTCCTCACCCTCCTCCTCCTCTCGCGATCCCCTGGCCAGCTGTGGTGGGGCCGGGAGGGTGCGCACAAGCAGGAAGACCCTCCTCAAGCGAGCGCCCGCCCGCCCTGCATTTTCACAGAGCCTGGCCGTTTGCTTGAGGAGGGTCTTCCCGCTCGTACGCACCCTCCCAGCCGCGCCACAGCCAGCAAGGGGGTCACGAGAGAAGGAGGGGGAGGAGGAGGGTCACCGGAGCCTTTGTGCAGGAGTGAAGTGGCCCTGTACTTGCCTTCGTGCCACATTTGTGCTCAAGGCAGCCTTTGCCTCCTGCTGCTTGGGGCTGGAGCTTGCGCCCGTCACGCTTGGCCGAACGGCCGGAGGTGCGGGGGGGGGGGAGAGGGGACACGGCAAGGCGATGCCCGGAGCCTTAGTGCAGGAGCGAAGCGGCCCTATATTTGCCTTTGGGCCACATTTGGCTCAAGGCAGCACTCGCCTCCCGCCGCTTTGGGCTCCGAGCTGTAAGCCACATCCTGTTGCTAGGGGCGAGTAGGACAGGGTCGCATTGTGGCTCCATGTCGTAATGGGCTCCAGGAGGAGGAGGGGACCCCATTTCCCCCATTGTGAAGCGCGCTAAAGTTCACTGTGCTGCGCAAAGCACTGCAAGAGTGCCTCATGGCCTGCTCGACGCCTTATATCAGAATCAGAGAGGGGGGAGAAAGAGGGAGAGAGACATACAGAGAGAGAAAGAGACACACACAAGAGAGATACAGAGAGATGGGGAGAGACAGAGAGACACACACAGAGTGAGAGATACAGAGAGAGGGGGAGAGATGGGGGAGAGAGAGATAGAGAGAGATACAGAGAGAGGGGGCAGATAGAGAGGGAGAGACGGAGAGAGAGACAGAGAGAGGGGGGAAGTGGGAGAGAGGGGGAGGGAATGGAATGGAATGGAATGGAATGGAATGGAATTCAGCAAGTTTTCTCTTCCCCATCCCCATTTGCTCGAGAGAGAGAGAGAGAGAGAGAGAGAGAGAGAGAGAGAGAGAGAGAGAGAGATATGTCAAAAGGGTTTTGTGGCTCCCGGTGTTTTTTAACAACCAGTTGTCTGCCCTAATGACCGGCTGGTGGCTAGGGGGTCATGTGACTGGGTAGGGGTGAGTGACGTCGAGTTGGCCACACCCACCCAGGTTTTGTGGCTCCTGATGTTTTCTTTTCTGTGGGAAACTGGTCCAAATGGCTCTTTGAGTGTTTAAGGTTGCAGACCCCTGACCTAGATATTCTTACAAGTCCTTCCAGCAATTGGAAATCTAGTCCACTCAGCACAGGACAGGCTAAACGTGGATTAGATTGATCCAGCATATCTTTTTGAAAAAATGAGGTTAATAACTACTTATCAAATCTAACAAGGGTCCAGGTAGAGATATACAATGTTAGCAAAATCAACCTCTAGTTGGTTCTAGGAGGGATGAAACTTCAACAAGACTTGTTCCTTTAACACAGGGGGAGAGCCTTTGAGATTTACTGAGAAAAGCATTTATGTACCATCTTCTAAAACTACATGTTATGTGCCCTCTGGAATGACGGAGTCAGGTGGCAAATACATTTAATAAATTATCCAGTACTGTTCAATGTGCTCACCTATCCTTGCTTTTCCCAATATGTACTTCATCCCAGTAAACTTAAAGAGTGTTAAAAAGGAAAGGGGGGGGGAACCTAGATGAGTTATTATATTTACCTTGAATGCTCAGCATCTGTCCCAACTTCAGTGCAGCACCTCGAACCTTGCACAGGGTACTCACAATTCTTTCAGCATTTGCTTCAGAGAGAAATGGGCTGGAATCCAAAACAGCCTTCTTTCCTGGGGACCAGCAGAGTAAAAGATATTTAGAAAATTAAAGGAATCGGTGTTAATACATGTAGTCCTCAACTTACGACCACAATTGAGCCCAAAATTTATCTTGCTGAGAAATTTGTTAAGTGAGTTTTGTCCCATTTTACAACTTTGCTCACATTTGTTAAGTGAATCACTGCAATTCTTAAATTAGTAACACAGTTGTTAAATGAATCTGGTTTCCCCATTGACTTTGTTTGTCAGAAGATCACAAAAGGGGATCACATGACCACAATGAGCCGTGGTGGCGCAGTGGTTAGAGTGCAGTACTGCAGGCTACTTCTGCTGATCACCGGCTGCCAGCAGTTTGGCAGATCGAATCTCACCAGGCTCAAGGCTGACTCAGCCTTCCATCCTTCCGAGGTCGGTAAAAATGAGGACCCAGATTGTTGGGGGCAATATGCTGACTCTGTAAACCGCTTAGAGAGGGCTGTAAAGCACTATGAAGCAGTATATAAGTCTAAGTGCTATTGCTATGACTCCGGGACACTGCAACTATTATAAATGTGAGTCAGTTGTCAATCATCCAAATGTAAATCACGTGACCCTGGGGATGCTGCAATGGTGATAAGTGTGAAAAAATGATCATAAGTTACTTTTTTCAGTGGCATTGTAACTTTGAACTAAATGAACTGTCGAGGATTATCTGTAGACAGATTTCCTTTGTACCAGCACCATTAATCCATTGTACAAACAACTCAACCTCAGAACTCCCTATTTAAAAAAAAAAAATATTAATGTGCTCACATACCCTTAGGAGCTAAAGATAAAGCTGTTTACAGCATGGGAAAGTAACAGCTCAAGCTGAATACAACACTCCTCCTCCCAACCCCCATCACCTTGAATTTATCTTTTCTGGTCACAAATGGATCTCCAGCAAGTAACATATTAAGGAGAAAGTTAATGATTAAGGAAGTCAAGAGTCCTTTTCTGAAATACTAAACAAATAGAAATGTGTATCCGTAATGTGAGAAATGAGAAAACTCAAGCATACAGTTCTACACAATTGCCAAAAGCCAAAATGCACACTATATAGCAGGATATATACCTTAAATCCTGTTTAAAACAATTCTTAACTACAAGCAATTCTCAACTACATGTTAATCTGGAGAAGATGCTAATTTGGTTAAGGAAAAAACATGTAATGCTGTAAACAGTAGAAATTGAACAATTTACACAAAAATATAATGTGAGGGGAGATTAAACAGATGTTTAAACAGATTAACAGAGTTGGAAGGGACTAAATCCAGCTAAATATTTTTTCTACCTTGCACAGGTTTTGTTGCATTTACATTTTGTTAAAGATGAGAAACATTCACAAATTATTTTCTAATGCAGCTATGTTCCAGGTCAATCAACAAATAATGAAGAAATTCATTAGACGCAGCCTGTTCAGTGCCTGCCGTTTGCACAAATGGAGCTGCACGTGTGCACGCTCGGCCACCACTCGCACAGAACCATCCCTTCTCCCTCCCTCCCCCCGCCAGTCCGCAAAGCCGGAATGGTTGGGGACCACTGCGCTAGGGGACAGCAAATTTTATTTTTTACATATACGTATACACAATAATCCTTACAAAAACTGAAGAGAAATATTTTGATTCCATTCAGATGACCAAGTTTGTATTTATTCACCAGGAAAGAATGGGAATGCCAGAATAGAATGCTAGCTATTAAACATAATTTGCCAATATGAAAATCCTACTGAGATTATTTTTAGCAATGTCTACAAATTAGAAAATTTAATAATTATATAATAATTATAAAATTACATAATTAAATGTTATAAACAGAAAATTAAAGTTAATGAAAAATAAAGCACAGACTGATTTATTTCTATGCTATGGCTCTATATGCAGCCAAAACATTTGAAAATATTTTAGCTTATTAAGTTGAAATATGGTCAGCCAAAACAAGGCTACAGTACAGGCTTCCACTGCAACTCCAGGACAAATTGAAAAGTCAACTAGTTGAAATATTCTGCCAGTTCTTTAGGGACTGTGATTAGAAGACATATATTTTTAATTACCTATAACCTGACCTGTGCCTACTCTGGTTCTCAACCATATTGAAAAACTCATTACTTAATAACTCCTGTATTGTATATTTTTTCTTCAATGATTTGTAGTACATTTTCTCCTCCTAAAGATCAAAAAGCAAATCGAAGTTTTTAACAACCTTCCCCAATCTCACTGTCTAATGATGCCCTTCAATATCAGTTAGCATCAATAATTTTGGCCACTGACTTAGAGGATGTTAACTTGGGGATAGGATCACTGGATAATGGATCAGATATTTTCTGCAGAATATTTTGTGTGTCGTGTGTGTCACTCCTTTGAGGTGAGGCAGGTCCATAAAGAATACTGCAACTCTACTTTACTATTACAGGGTATAACAACAGAACCTTGATAGCATCTTATATATTCACTCATACCAAATAGAATCAAGGCAGGACAATCTTCTGATTTTTTTCCTCCGTCCCTCCCTACCAAGGCTAAGCTGTTAGCCTAATGACTATTGAATACCTTCTTCAAGATATTCTGTTCGCTTTCTCTGTGCATGAGTGCATGTCCATCTGTGAATATACCAACATACTGAAAACATTCCTTACATGTGTAAAGAGGCATGGCCAAGGAGAAAACTAAACTATTTTTCTTGGTTAATGATATTCTCTGCTTCATATAGTAACAAAACTGCATAATCTGGGACCACATTCATCTATGCAATTTTTCTAAGTATTCTGAGGCAATATAATCCATCATACTATGTTTTTCATCAATTCATAAAAACTTCACAAACGTCTACATTCTCTGGCTCAATAACCATGTATTTGTTTTTTGCAATGTTGAAAGTTAAATCCTGCCCCTGAACTTTTAATAAAGTTGTCCTTCAAGTTCATTCATCCCCCAACACAAGGGGGCGTATCAAGATTGAATTTCATTTTATATTCCTGGAAACACTGTTCTTTCACCTAATGTGGCTTGTATATCTCCCACCAAAAACACTACAATGGTTCTGAAAGGCAAGGTTAATCAAAAAGCTTTTTTAAACATTGTTTGTTTGGTAGTACAATAAGTCTCATCTGCAATTCATGCTTGAAATAAGCACTTCCTTGCCCACAAATACTTTATTTAAAATAATTTGGCTCTAACGGCCATTAAGCCAGAGGGTCCAATACTTAAATATATACATATACTTGCACAAACCATTCTGCAGCTTTCCACTCTATGGCAAACCACAACTTGGCATTAAGAGTCAAGCCAATAACCTGTAGTGAAAAATATTTCTGGAGAAAATAGAGAAATCACCCACAGACTGTTTACCGTCTATATTTCTGAATGTCTATATATTGTGCAGCAAAAGAAATAAAACTTGATTGAGCATTAAAACTGTTATTGCAAAACGTTGCAAAACTAAAGTGCGTGCTTCACTGGATCAGTGATGAATAAAAATGTGGGGGAGACATTTATTTAGATAAAAATACACAAAACAAAACAACTCTTCACTGAAAAGATAAATTCAATCAAAATTGGCCACCATTAGTTACAATGTCATTTTAAACAAAGATACTGAATCTGAATATGTGAAATATTATTTTCATCAAGATTACACACATGTATGTGTTCTTCCAATTAATTTGGTCTTTTCTAAAATACGTTCACTAGAATAGGCAGCTGTTGATTTAATATTGCATTATTTGGATATTTGTTTGCTGTCGTTTTTGTTCTGTGCCTCTTCTGTGTGGTAAAACTCTTAACAAGTGGACTTCTGTGCTATAAACATGAGAATCCAGAATTTTATCACTCAACTTTCCAATTTGGTGCCCACAAGGCACTATTTGAAAACCAACATTCCTATAAAAAAAAAAAAACCAGGTTGAGGAAGATTGCCATAACTGATGGCAAAAAATATGGCCTTCTCTGAAGCAAATTCTGCATTCTTTTTTCAGCATCTAATTTCAGTAAAAGTTATACTATGAGTGGATTTTCTCATTTGAAGCCTGCTTTGTGGCTTTTTAACTATATACTGAGAAAAAGGTTATTAAGGTATTCAAATGGGGGGGAAGCATATCCATTATTTTAGCCACAGTCCTGAAGCTTCTATGTCTTGACCCAACTACAAACACAAAATAAGCCTGCTGCTCTTGTTGACAAGGTGACATCAACCCCGGGGGGGGGGGGGGAGGGGAACCACACAGCTCTAGTTGCAAGCTCTCGGGAATGAATGACAGAACAGACAGGTGGAAAATCCAGCTGGGAAGACAAAAAAAGAGATAAATGGAAAATATATATTATTTCAATAGCACAGAGCCAAGTAGGCACAGGCCTCAAAATGGACCCTCTGATATTTACCTTTCTTTCATTATGTTGTGTTATGGAAACCTATAATCTATGCATAACAACAGCAAAAAAATTGCCAGAAAAAGTAGTCTTTGAACTTAAAAGCTGCACAAAAATATCTAAGGCTCTTCTGTATTACGGCTCTTCAAATTAGTAGAAAACAAAAGCCCTTAACAATTAATTTCTCTTTTTACTTAAACTTAGGAAATAAGATCAATCTGCCCCGATTCTCCTGCTTTAAACTGGTTAGCAGCCACACGTTTAACTTCTTATAATTAGTTTTGTTCTGCCTGCATTCAGATCGGGGAGTGCCCAGTTAAACAAAGTTCTGTTTGGAAAATGTAAATAGAACGATTGCACAACCAACGTCCTGGGAAAGGTCTGCTGAAACCAGACTGCAGCAAAGAAATGCTTTCAAGGATTCTGCCAATGGTGTGAATGCACTCACACCGAATGTCTCATTTTTCTATCCATGCAGTTTACAGTACAGCATATTCTGTATTTATGAATTTGTCATTTTTTTCAACAATTTTCATAGACCACAGGTAATTTTGCACCATTTTCTGAAGTTACTATTTTATTTATGTAGAGTGAATGTGCACAGAAGTCCACGGGTAATATGCATGCCTGTTTCTCAGGACTCTTTGAGATACCATGATAGTAATAAATACTCTTTACTCTGCCCTTAGCTTATAACTATTGCCCCAGAAGTCCTATTGTACAAGTTACAAACTCAGCATTTTGGACAAAAGTTGACATCCATTGTCAAGTTTTAAATGCCATTTTATTGCTATTAATTCGTATGCTTTTGTTTGATAATTATATAGCATATTGGGAGCATACGAGGAAATACAACATTTGAAAGCTATTTATATATATAGCTTTTCCTGATCCACTGACTAATTGTTCTCACTGTCAGGAAATTTCTCGTTAGTTCCAGGTTGGATCTCCCTCTGACAAGTTTCCACCCATTGCTTCTTAACCTGCCTTCAGGTTCTTTGGAGAATAAATTGATCCCCCCTTTCCTGTCACAGTCTTTCAAGTATTAAAAGACAGCTATGTCACCCCTAATCCTTCTCTTCCTTAAATTAAACATATCTAGTATCTTGTTACCATATCTAGCAAAATGACTATACAGGTGGTCCTTGACTTACAACAGTTCGTTTAGTGATCATTCAAAGTTACAACGGCACTGAAAAAAGTGACTTATGACCATTTTTCACAGTTACGACCTTTCCAGTATCCCCGTGACCATGTGATCAAAATTCAGATGTTTGGCAACTGGTTCATATTTATGACCATTGCTGTGTCCTAAGGTCATGTGATCACCTTTTGCGACCTTCTGACAAGCAAAGTCAATGGGGAAGCCAGATTCACTTAACAACCGGGCTATTCACTTATCAACTGCAGTGATTCACTTAAAAACTGATGCAAGAAAAGGTCGTAAAATGGGGCAAAATTCACTTAACAAATGTCTCACTTAACAACATAATTTTGGGCTCAATTCAGGGGTGGGTTCCAACTTACCTTGCTGCCGGTTCGCTCCCTCCCGCGCGCGCGTGGCTGCGCCTCATGGGCGCATGCGTGCATGCGCAGTAACAAAAAATCCGGGGGGAAAAAAACACAAAGCTGAAAAAAAGATGGCGACCGCATGCACAGTGCCGGAAGTCGGCTTCTGCGCATGCTCAGAAGAAATTTTTTTTAAAAAAAATCCAAAAAAAATTCCAAAAAAAAATCCAAAAAAAGATGGCGGCCCCCACGGACCGGCACCGACCAATCCGGTTTGGTGATGTCATTGTGATGTCACCAGCGGGCCGCTACTGGTTCGGGAGAACTGGTCCGAACCGGGAGGAACCCACCCCTGGCTCAATTGTGATCGTAAGTCGATGACTACCTGTAAAGGTTAGTTTGTAAATATTAAACACCAAGGTCTTGTCAAGGTCACATAAGACTGGCTTAGTAATCAGTAGTGCTATGAAAATGTATCTTTTCCCTTCAAAGCTAAATGGCCAGATAACAGCAGAAAACATACTCTTGTTGGAATTTAGTTAGGTTTCAAGCTGAGGTATAATTACAAGTTACTTATGTTACTTATGTTATTCCCCTATAGACATTCTTCAAGAAATTGTTGCAAAGATGGCAACTGTCCATTATTTAGTAGGTTAAGACACCAACATTGAACTTGTTGTCAATGTTTGGCATAATGACACTCAGCCACTAATAATGTTAAAGTATTCTTTGTTAAAGTAATTGAGAGTGCCAAAATATGTGTAAGCAGCCCAAAATGTGGCAACAAAATGTCTGCATGATACTCTTCTTCTCACACAAGTAAAGGTATCTTATCTATTATACCTGTGAAGCATGAGTGCCTTGGACAGAATAAAGTCCAACCTGCTTCCCATCCTCTTACCTTAATGAACTCTAATTGCAGTTGTAAGACAGCAATATGAGTAAAACAATATCCTCTTGCCACATATTTTTGTAAAATAATCCTGTCCCTTTATCTTAGATTCCTTTTAATGTAACCTTTACTTCAGCACCTGACTGTTCATAGACAAACAGCAGAGCTTTTAAAAAGAATATTTTTAATCTGTGTACATATGTGTGTGTGTATACATAGGGAACATTGGGCATCAACATAAACACAAATCTAAGAGGAAAAAAATAGGTCAATTTTCAAAATAATGTTCAAAGATCACAGTAAAACAAAACAATCCAGCATGAATGTTTTGTTAAGCAAACAGGTTAGACCTCTTCCTAGACCAAGTCCAAGACACAGATGATTTCTTTTCCATGCCTCATTCTCAGTTCATAGGTCAGTTTTTCCCCCCAATCCTTCTTAAGGGACAAGAGGCAGTCTTTGTCTTCCTTCAATGAACAGCATCATCACCACCACCATTATTCTTAAAATATTAATTCAAAATAAGTAAGAAATGCAGATAACTTCGGGAGAAAAAAGAAGCTAAAAGCAAAAAGTATGCTGACATGTTTATCCATTAATACAACTATTTCAAAGAGTTGTTATTCTCTGTGCTTGCATAACATGCCATGGTCAGAAACTGGGAGCTCTTATTAATAGCAAACAAAGAAAAACTCACCATTGCGCTCTTCAGATCTGAGACTCTTCTTTGCAACCTCTGCCAATGCTCCAATGCCAAGACCAACAGCTAAGCCTTAAATGAACAAAGAAATAAAAAAGGAGGAAGAGGAAGTAAGTTAAAATGCCTCTGGCATACAGTTACATCTTGTACTAATATGTATCAACTCTGAAACTCTTTCTAGGATACATCACTGAAATCTGAAACATTAATTTTCCTCATTTTTCAGTGTTCACTATTATAACTACTGGAGATATACAATCATGTCATGTTTACTAAGCAACATTTACACAAAATTATAGTCAAGATTAGACTAAGTTCTAAGCATTTACTATAGGAAATATTTATTTGTATTTATAAGGCCACCCAATTCTACAAAGACTCTGGGTGGCACACATTTTATTTAAATTTACATTACATATTTCAACTGCATTTATGCAGGTATATACTGAAGATTCCAGCTGAGCATGCTCAGTTGCCACACAATGCCTTAGTAAAATTATCAGGCTGTTGTTTTTCCTTGGAGTTTCATAATGAAGACCTCCGTATAGGACACTAGATGAACTGCTTCTTCTTCGTTCTTCATTTTCTCAACTTCAATATAAATCCTAGCCATGTCCTTTTCATGGGAGCCAGTTTGGTATAGTTGTTGAGGCTAAAACATACAATGAACTGTTGCAAGTACTCGGTATGGCTAGTCTAGTTAAGAGAAGGACCAGGGGAGACATGATAGCCAGTGTTCCAGTATTTGAGGGGCTGCCACAGAGAGGAGGGGGTCAAGCTATTTTCCAAGGCACCCGAAGGCCAGACAAGGCATAATGGATGGAAGCTGATCAAGGAGAGATTCAACCTAGAAGTAAGGAGACATTTTCTGACAGTGAGAACAATCAACCAATGGAACAGCTTGCCTTCTGAAGTTCTGGGAGTTTCATCACTGGAAGCTTTCAAGAAGAGATTGGACTGCCATTTGTCAGAAATGGTGTAGGGTCTCCTGCTTGGGCAGGGGGGGTTGGACTAGATGGCCTACAAGGTCCCTTCCAACTCTGTTAAACTGTACAGATCTGTGCATCAGGCTATAAACAGGGAGACCGTGAATTCTAATCCTGCCTTAAAGACGAAAGTAACTGAGTGACCTTGTGCCAGTCACTCCTTGTCAGGAAGGAGGCAACGGCAAACCACATCTTAAAAACCTTGCCAAGAAAACTGCAGGGATTTGTCCAGGCTGTTATCAGGAGTCAAAAAATTGACTCAAAAACAAACATACACAGACACCACATACACAAAAAGAATAATTTCAGTAGAGTACTTTTCAGGGAGGTAAATATATATAATACTTGCAGGATGTTTACCGTACTCCCAGTACACTTCCGAAATATTCTGAATCTTCTAGTTTCTAAAATATATCACAAACCGCAATCACAGGGTTATGGGGCACTGCAACTGGTTGTAAATGCAAGCCATGCACCCAAATTATGATCATGTGACCAAAGGGGCAGGGCAACGGTCATAACTTCTAATTTAAATTGTAGCTGACTTGTTTGGAAGCCATTAATTCAAACCATTGTTAAACAAAGAGTTGCAAGTCGAGGGCTACCTGTATTTATTTATTATTTCTATTAAATATGTATGCTGCCCATCTCACGATCAAGAAACTCTGGGAGGCTTACAATGTCACGAACAGTTGTACAAAACAATTAAAAGATTTAAACCATTAGGTCAGTAGTGGGTTCTAAAACCCGTTACTACTGGTTCGCGCGCGTGCAACGCTTCTGCGCATGCGCAGAAGTATCCCGGGCAGGTGGGCGGAGCCTCCCACCGCTGCCGCTACCAGTTCTAAGAACCGCTGCATTAGGTATTAAAAGTTAAAACATTAAAATTAACAACACTTATTGCCCTTAAAAGAGGATTGAGAGCATTAGCACAGTACTCCAAGGAAGACCAACTAGAATTCAGTTACCAGAAAATTAAAAACATGGCATTTGCCAAAAGGTCTAAGAGTCATTCCTGGAGCACAGATGGCCACAAGATTGCACAGGTCTCCTGGGGTACTCCTTATTACCTGGGGTAATCCTTCAGTAGGAAAGGCTACAGGCACTGCTCTGCTAAAAAAGCACAAATGACCTCATCTTAAATCCCTCAAATTCCTTAAGGCAAGACATCGCCACATGGCCATATATCTGCAGCTCTCAAATTATTTGGAGACCAAAGAATGAAAGAAAAAGAGGATGCTTAGAGACAGATCTAATTGTTTTGACTGTATGGTTTAAATGTTAAGTCTATTAATGTGTACAAAGAAAGGAATCAATCTGACTGATTTGGATGTTTTGATGAAAGACTGAGACAATCAGTCTTTCAGACAATAAAAGGATGATGGATTCTCAATGTAACACAGACCCCCTTTTCCAAGAAAAAGAGTGAATCTTGAGAGAAAAAACTGATGGGGGGGAAGAGAAATTTTAAAAACCAGAGTAAAAACAGAATAAGTAGAGAAATAGAACTCTATGAAAACGTTTTAGAAGATCACCACCAAACAGAATGAGTGGAAAATGGGTGCAAGGGAATATGAAAACTGCTTGGATAAAGTAAGAATTATGTTTCAGAGACGCATGAGGAATTACAATGGTAGAAAGTAAAGATGCTTAGTCAAATGAAAAAGAAAAGATGCTATGGATGAGAAGGGGCGTTGGTCTTACCTGATACGCTCCTTCTCTGTGAATTTCGGGGGAGTCCAAGAAAGGACTGTTAACCCATTCTTGGACTCTCCCGCAACTACATTGGAGAATGCACATAGGGCTAAACTAGTTCTCACCTGAAGCATATTACAAACATATCACAATTTTCTACATTTTTGAATCAGGTAAACTAAAGTTTTATTCTATCCTGAAAATCTGGTCAAATAATAATTCCAAACTGTTTGTGTGGCTATTTCCTCTCCCCAATTTATATTGATACAGCCAAAACAGCAGCATATGTTTTGTCTAAAGTCAGGAAAAGGAATCTGTGTAAACTTAAAATTCCTTAAGATTCTCCCTCATACTATAAAATCATACTGCTTGTTATAACATCTAAATGAGTCTGCTTAAATTCTGAGGAAGAAAGCATTTTAAAACATCCACTGGTTCTCTTAAAAGGCAATCTTGGAAATAGATATTCACAACATAAAGAAAATTTGTTAAGACATAAGCAAATTTAAGCTCCAAGTTTAACTCAGTTTCGTTGCCATGATGGATCTAACCCAGCAGCCCTGTGGATGAGGCTCCGCTAGTTTGCGCAGACTGGTTTCTGGCATGCCACAAACCGGTGCCGGTCCACGGACTGGGGGTTGAGGACCCCTGATCTAACATATATAGGGCCACTTTGTCCCACATTTCCACTCTCAGTCAAGCATGTACTGTTCAAGCCAATAACTTTGCCTGGCCTGTTCAGCATCACCACCTGATCTTCCCATTCTAGCACATTCTTGGCCCACTTAAAAGCAATAGCTCCCAACCCTCTTTCAATCAACTGTTGTAAATACAGAAACTAGCTCTTAACACAACAGCTGATTTTCTCCATTTGAACTGTGACAGCAATAGAACACTGCAGAAGTGTGGCTATAGAACTTGAGAAATACATTGGCTTACAGCTTCAAATGCAAAGCTATAAAAGTATTTGTTCAATGAACAAAACCATGACAGACCCATTTCCTATTCTATCTCACAAACCCAGCTTCCAATACAAAATTGCAGAAGCCATAAAATCTTCCCACTATCATCTCATATGGCAGGAATATGACTATTAGAATTAGTAAAATGCTTCCATATGAAGAGTGTTTCATCAATTTCAGAAGCAGCAGCATGTCAAAGCACAAAAGGATTAATGTTACGTTTATGTTAATATGGCCAGTCTTCTGAGGAAAGTTGTTAACATCCAGTGTCTTAAAGCAGTGGTTCCCAACCTTTGCGGCTTGGCGGCCCGGCAGGAGGGGGGACAGGGGAATGTGCACACCCGCTCGTGTGCAGCTCGACTTGTGCAAATGGTGCGCACGGCCCACCGCTCAAGCTGTGCATGCACACGGGGCCCAGTTCCAAATAGGCCACTTTCTGAATAGGCCACCTTCTTGCACATGCATGTATGTCACACAAAAATTGTGCCAAACACAATAGCTTTTTTAAAGTGCTAAAAGACTCCAATGGTCACAGAAAGAAATGATTTCTGATGCTATATCTATCAAACATCTACAATTTCTTACAGGACTGATTATATTCAACAAACAGGAAGTATATACTACAGGCACAAGTGGCAAGAGACAAAAATGGCACTCATGCAGTCATTTCAACTACTGACTCAAGGAAATGTTTACTCTTTTCTATTTCATGGGATAGTATATAGTACATACAGAGAGGACTGTGGTAACTTGCCTAGTAAAAGCCAAGTTCCTTATCACTCTGTTATACAAACAGAAATGTTCAAAAAGTATATAGAAGTAAATCTAATCTGGGAGAAATGAAAATAAAGGATAGATGCCAACTCTGGCTATAAATAGGAAAGGTCATAAAATAGAGAGGCTTCTCTTTTAACTAATATGTGCTCACTTCACATGGGCTGCCAAAAGGTCTGGTGAAAGGTGACATTCCCTCTCCTCCTACCCCATGCTTCTCCAGCCTACTAACTTCCATGGTATTAGACAACTTTCAATTAATAGACAAAAAATCTCAGAACCTTATCTCCTCTCTAAACATGAGTTGATATAGAAAGTATTAGTTGAAGTATTACCAATACATTATTACAACTAATTCAAAATCATCAAAAGACTGGGGGTTGTAGAAAAAAGGTGGCCGGAAGTGATCTATTCAATCGTGTTAATAAAAAAGTTCCCTTAATATTTGTGAAATTGTTTTAAACACTTCTAAAATGTAATAAGTAGCTAGCACTATGTAAATGTGATTTGTTAACTATTTAGTTGTTTTATATAGCCTTCAGAGAAGATTTTCCTGAAATTCAATTGATTCCTAAAAGAAATATTGGGTCCTACCCGCCAGGGAATTACATCTGATGGGACTCAAAAGGTTGGTCTTCTCTGCCACAGTGTCCATCTTGTGGAAACTCCTGTCCCCAGAAGTGAGATTAGCTCCATCCGCCTCAGCATTTTGCAAGCCCCTCAAAACTAGGCCATTTTGTCAGAGCTTGGGATCCCAGGAAAACTGGGAAGATCTTGCAAAGGCTTCCTTATTGTGGTTTATATTATATCCTCTTCTCTTTTCTGTGTGTTTTTAATTGGGGCTGTGTGTGTGAGAGAGAGAGGTGTACCACACTTAATTAAATATATAGTATCACTTTTATATGAGATGGGCAGCTGTGCAAAATAAATAAAATTAAATAAAATTAAATTAAAAATTAAAAAAAATATTTTTCATGAAGGCTCATTACTGAATGAAAAGTTTGGAACCTGGCTTCTGTCAGTATACGGTATTAGTTTTAATACAGTATGCATTTTTATCATTATATTTAAAAATGTACATTTTTATTGTTATTGAGGGTTACTTGCCATTTTTTTCTGACTTTGAGGAGCAGCTCTCTCTGCCCTCTCATTCCCCCATCTCTTCTGTGTTTCATCAAAGACTGTGAGAGCCAGAGCACAGGGCCATCTGTCTTTATTAACAGATGAGCAACTCTTTCTCTGAATGTAACATGCAGACTTTTAGTCTTTTCAGAATTTTCCATCTTCAGATCAT
>QLTV01000548.1:676373-695232 GCA_003457575.1 Thermophis baileyi
AGAGACTCACCTCCAAAGTTAGCAAGCCTTCCAATTCGAGTAACAGGCACTTTTCGCTCTCGGGCACGTTCACTGAGCTGCAAAAAAAGCATAAACAGATGTTTGATCTGCTAATAAACAATAAAAAATATTTCACAAGCAGATGGTCTAAAATAAGAGTTTTCCCACCAAGTGCTAGGAACTTCTGCCACACAAATAACATTATTTCAAAATTATTTAAAGAAACACACAGCTACTCTCATCTACCCGATTTTTACATCTGTTCACCAATTCATGAGACTATTAGAAACTCAGCCATTTATACAAGTATTGTTTCCCCTACTCTAGAGTACTTTGTTTAATGCATATTTTGTTCTGCAAAAAACAAAATGAACAAGGGTTATTTGTCTGCACTTAATCAGAATAAGCACTGCTGTCAACTTCAAATCCCATTTTAATGTGTATCCAATTTTAGGCAGAACTTGGCCTTTCTTGGCTGTAATTTGACCTGCTGTACTGTTAGGTCCCTTGGTGGTGGTGGTGGTGGTATTTTTGTGTTTGTTTGTTTTTTGGTTTTTTTTTTTCTGTGGGATAAAAAATTGCATTTCACCCAAGTCTTCATTTCAAGAAACATCAGATGGGCATTAATACGACCAGAAGCTCTGAGAAGACAGGAGAGTTAACACTTAAAAGAGAATTTCCTCTAAAACTGTTCTTCATACTTTAAAACTTTTTTTCCAATATTCAAATTCAGTAGAATAGTATTTTTGTTTTAAAGGAATGTATATTTGGGGTCATTTCCTAAATCATTGTAATTATTCAGTTCTTTGTAGTGATATAACATGTTCTATTCAACTATGTCCTTTTAAGCTGCATTCCTTAACTTAATGTGCTCCTTCTTTGGACTGTTGGACTTCAATTCCCATAATTCCAACCCAGCATGGCCAATAGAATTATAGGAACTGAATCACAATATATTTGGGGGTACAGAATAAACAGAATTGTCTCTTCTAAAAAAAAATCCAAAGCAAAAAGAATAATAAGCAAACTTTGCTGCACCTGTTTGACTTTTAATTTCATGGACAGAAGAAAAACAACGAACAAATCTTAGCTTCTTAACCATTGCAACAATTTAGCAAAATATCAAATGTCCAGCAAAGGAAAGATGGAACACCTGTTAAATGTTAAAAAGAAGAAGTCTATTTCTAGGGAATATCATGACCTTTCTAAACAAATGTCTGGTTGTTAGGAAAGTTGAACTAATTTTGAGAGGACACCCACATACATGTAGCTTAGAAAAGCAAAACTAAATAAAATACTAAATTACTTTAAGCTCTCCCTATTCTGAGGTTTGATTGCCAAGACTTCAAAGATAGCATACCACAAAAACATCAATGAAAAAATATGTTTTAAAAATCCCAATTCAAGATACAATAATCAGCTGTTCAGAGGGCTTTTTAATTAAAAAAAACATTATTAATAAGAAGCTTAGAAAAGTGCATGATTCATAAGTAAAAAAGCTAGGAAGAGAACAAATTTGTGCACATTTATCCGAACATAAAATCTCTCTGTCAGTCCATTCCAGGAACATGCAATCAGAAAGAAAACAAATTCATATAAATAAGCAACAGGCAGATTCACACATTATGTTATTTCCCTAAAAAGGGCAGGATACACTAGAGTTCCAGGATATAAACCAGCTAGGAACTTGTCAAATAAACTAATAGGTTAATAGGATCCTTACCTTAAATAAATAGCAAGATCGCCTACTTATACTACATGAATATAATAAAGGGGTTAGCTTTCCTCAGTATATTTCACACTGTATGTACTGGTCTATAAGATAGGCCAAAAGTTTGGTTAATTAAAAACAATAGGAACTACCATATATCTCCCAACACAACCCAGACACCAAGTGACTAGGAGCTAAACAGGGAGACTGGTCACACATAAAGGTTGCTGTACCAGAAGCTTTTCCACTTCCATGAAATAGCATACTTACCATCTGTTTGTGAGGCTTTTGCTGTGGATCTGCTTTAGCTTGCCTGGCTTTGTCAATGTCTTCAGCTGTTAATCCACCAACAGGGGAATGGTCTTGGTGAAAAGGCCGGATTTGGCCAAAGACAAGAGCAAAAGGATTCCCGGGGTCCCTAAAGCCTTCAAATAGCTTTGTATTTATTTTGGCAGAAACGGGATTTTGACTTGCAGTAGCATCTCCACTCCCACCAGTTTGAACAGGTCCTTTGACATCATAAGAATAAGATGGGCCCTCTGTACCACTGTGCTTGTGATGCTGGTCTTGAGGAGAAGAGAAGTCCTTTGTAATGCCTCCCAGCTCTGATTCTGAAAAGTTATATTCTTTTCCAAAGTCTTCACCAATATCTTTCAAGTTTTCCTGTTGTTTGCCCAGTTCCTGCAAACAAAGCATTGGAATGAATTCTCCAGTAAAACATGGTTAGCTATCAAAAGAAAACAATGAACATGATACAATGAATATGAATATGGGGAAATCTGGGAGACAGTGGAGCACACGGCGGCCTGGTGTGCTATGATCCATGGGGTCACAATGAGTTGGACACAACTTAGTAACTGAACAACAACAAAATCAAAAGTCCTCACACCAACTGAAAACACAAACATAATATGAAAACAAATATACTGAGTTGCCAGTGCTTTTTCAGAGGGGCAAAGTTGTAGTCTTCAGATAACTACTTCTGTCTCTGACATTTATGCTGCCTTCAGACTTACTGCCTAAGAAAATGTCTCAGCCCAAGTGAACTCTGCCAATAGCATGCTAGAACTTTCTTGTAAGTGTGCCCAAAGTCACTTCCCTTGATGCTCTTTAAGGTTTTCTACCCCATCTGACTTTTTCTTTTGTTTTATCACTGGTTACATAACCACTCCAGCCATTCAGTTAATGGGCAAATTTCATCCTCTCCCCCAAACCGCAATCATAACACCAAGAATATATTCTTAAATTTTAGAGTAAAATATTTCATCAAGTGGAATATTTCACTGAATATTATTATCTCTTTGTGGAAAATTTGTCAATGCAAGATTATAATAATTCCCAGATTAGTGCAATATAGCTATATTGTTTTCAAATACATTTTTTTAAAAAAAATTCAGTATATATTAAAAAACCCAAGTAGTACTGAATAAAAAATTAGTATGCTTTCTACATTCAAGGCATGGGGGGGGGGGAGGAGAATAGCAAGTATTTATCAATTAAAGAGACAAGTGAAATCAAACAAACACATAGCAATATTTTTACCTGCATTTTCCCCATAGCAGCACTGAACTGTTCCTCAGCAACCGCCTGAAAGCTTCGGACTATGGTTAATGTATCCCCACCAAGGATTACTTGTCGTAGCTGTCCGGCCTGTGTCTCTAGGACTGCCTTACTGAGCTTTGTCAGCCCTCGCACCATCATGATGGCATCACCTGCCATGACTGATCACCTCCAGCACTGGAAGACATAAGATAACAGTCAGGTAAAACCCAAATTATGAGAGTCCATGACTACACACACACATTCTATTGATTGCTTATTGCAGGGTGATTGTAATGGAACATGGGAATGACCTTGGGGATAGCAGGGAAAAGATGCTGCCTAGGAAACAATCAGACAAGAGAGGACCCATCCTAATGGATCAAACATTTAAAAGTGGGGGTGAGAAGTTTTGTACTTTCAGACTTGTGAGATTCTGTTAATGTAGCTTTACAATAAAGTAGATTTAATTCACCTAGTTTTGTTTCCTATCTTATTTACCCAGGAGGGCTGATAGTTACTTACTTAAAACTTTTACAGAGCTAAATGAAAAGTTCCCTTCTCAAACTACAAAAAATAAACCCCAAAAGGACAAGACTCTAATCTCACCTCCTTCTATGACATAGTCCCATTAGTACTTTTTTCTGCCCTGCTCACTGCCATACCTTCAGCACACTTTTTTCTTGACGTCAGCGACCCTACTTGGATCAAGAGGCTCTCCTCACAGTCACCCATGCCCTTGTCACCTCACGGTTAGATTATTGCAACGCGCTCTACATGGGGCTACCCTTAAAGAGTGTTCGGAGACTACAATTGGTCCAGAATGCGGCTGCGCGAGCTGTCGTGGGTGCACCTAGGTACACCCATATTACACCTATACTCCGCGAGCTGCACTGGCTGCCTATTGGTCTCCGGGCACAATTCAAGGTGTTGGTTATTACCTTTAAAGCCCTATATGGCTCAGGGCCAGGTTATCTTCGAGACTGCCTTCTACCACATAGCTGGCCTTCCGGAAAGCGGTGAAGACCTGGCTCTTCCGGCAGGCTTGGGGCCGTTGATCTCGCCTCTGTAATTGGCGAGGTCCGGCCATGAAACGGTATGCATGAGTTTTTAACTGTTTTTAATTGTTTTTATTATGGTTTTTTTAACGGTTTTTTATATTGTTGTGAGCCGCCCAGAGTCCCTTGGGAGTTGGGCGGCATACAAATTTAATAAATAATAATAATAATAATAATGTCATTAAAGGGTTAATATAAATTTCATCTGCACCAAAGTCATCTAACCATACTTGAGAATCAAATTAATTTTGAGGAACCTTTCCTTTTGACTCAGTGCACAACTAACATGTAAAAACCCTAAAAGAGGGTGGAAATGTTGGTGCGTCTTATACACTGAATATAGCCATTTTTGGCCTCCTGAAACCCCGCCCCCGCATCCCATTTTTGCAAAAAATGGGCCCGTTTTTGCAAAAAATGGGGTGTGCAGAAGGTTTGGGAGGCCTGCAGTGCGCTTCTGGGGGGTAAGGGAAGGCAAAAATGACTCCGTTTTTGCGAAAAACTGGCAAAAAACGGCCCATTTTTGGCAAATCCCCAGCCCCCAGAAGCACTCTGCAGGCCTCCCAAACCCTCTGCATGCCCCATTTTTTGCAAAAACGAGTGAAAAACGGGCCCATTTTTGCAAAAAATGGGCACAGAGGGTTTGGGAGGCCTGCAGAATGCTTCTGGGGGCTGGAGGAGGGCAAAGACGCCCCCGTTTTTGCAAAAAACAGGCCATTTTTTGCCCGTTTTTTGCCAAAACAGGGGCGTTTTTGCCTTCCCCCAGCGGCACTCTACAGGCGTCCCAAATCCTCTGCGCCCCATTTTTTGCAAAAACGGGCCCGTTTTTCACCCGTTTTTGCAGAAAACAGGGCACACAGAGGGTTTGGGAGGCCTGCAGAGTGCTCCTGGGGGCTGGGGAGGACAAAAACTTTTTTTTCTTACTTACCTCTTCAAAATCTTGGTGCATCTTATACACCGGTGCGTCTTATAGTCTGAAAAATACGGTATATACATATACATATATACATACCAGTATTAATCACTCACTGTCGATTTTGAATATGTAGCGGAAAGAGGAAACTTGAGTGTTCACAAGGTTGATGCTTATATGGAAAAAAACTGTGACTGAATCTAGATGTTCTGCTTTGGATACCATGAAGCCTCCTCCCAGAAGGTAACAAGGAAAACAGGTCATGAAGAGGATATGTAGTGTCCCAGACAATCCTGAGGACTCTGCTTAAGCATCGCTTGTGTGCTATGTCCTGGATAGAAGGAAGTGAACTACCAATGATATTTTCTGCCATCCTCACTACTCTCTGCACTGCCTTCCTGTCTGAAGCAGTAATGCTTCCAAACCAGACAGTAATGCAATGACAGGATGACCTCGATTGTCCCTCTATAGAAAGAGGCAAGGACAGGGGAAGAAAGATGAACTTTTCTCATGCGATGCAGAAGATGTAGGCGCTGCTGAGCCCACTTCACCAGTGTCTCACTGTTGAGCGATCAAGCTAGCCTACTCATTAGATGCACACCCAGAAACGTGATGCTGCTAACCACCTCCACAGGTGGTTATTACTACGTAGAGGTGTGTGGCTGTGCCTACCTTTTCTGAAATCGACAATAATCGCTTTAGTTTTTCCTACGTTTAAAATGAGGCTGTTTTTGTTACACCAGTTCACTAAACCCTCTACCTCCTTGCGGTAAGCTTCCTCGTTGTCATCTTGAATAAGGCCCACTACTGTTGTATCATCTGCATACTTCACAATATGGTTGGTGGTAAACCTAGCACAACAGTCATGGGTCAACAGGGTGAACATCAGCAGACTAAGGACTTAGTCTAATCTTAGGACTAGACATAGTCTTAGCACTATGGTCATAAGTCAAGAAGAATGGCTGTAGAAGAATGGCTATTGAAACCAAAATTATACAGTACTTGTATTGTATTTATAATGATGTTTTATCTCAGCTTCTGCCTATTTACTTATAACTGTTTTTCTTCAGTTTGTTGGGGAGGATTATTGTAAGCCACCCAGAATTACTTGTTTGAGATGGGCAGTCACAAAATTGAATTGAATACTCTATTTGGCCAAATGTGATTAGACACACAAGGAATTTGTCTCGGGTACAAAAGTACTCAATTAAATAAATAAATGTTATGCCCAACAGAACTCTGAAATAATGACAGGTATGACATAAGAAGTTAACCATCCCCTAAAAGGTAGTTTGGATTTGCAGATTATATTTGAATTGTGCTAATCCAATGTCCTCATTCTAATATTCAAATGCTAAAGGAGGAAAAAAGAGTACCTTCAATCTGAATAACACACATAAATAGCAGATTTCACATCTCTGCATACCAAGAATATTGGAAGCATGCCTCTACACAATGATAAAGTATATATTATTCATGCAGACTTTCCCATAGCCAACACTCAGTATCATCTAGCAACATTTCAACATACTACTTGAATTGTTTGCATTCAAGCTGATCACAGAACTGTAACTTTAAACGCTAGTGTTTATGCTGTTGACCTTTCCTCTCTTCCCATATCTTTGTTGTGTTTTATATCTTTGAAACTGTAAATCTACTGAATATCATCTGACTAGTGATATTCGTAAGCTACTCTGCTTTTTGTTTTAGTTATAAGATCTGGACAAAGATATTTTAAATAATTAGCCATGAAGCAGAGCTAGGAATGCTCTTTCTGCTTGAAACCAGGGAGCGCCAACGCTCAGAACAGAAAACACTAGAGAAGGTTGATGAATGATCTAACAAACTCTAAAGCTCCTTTATCCAAGACCTTGTGCCAGAATGCTCTGTTCAGCATAACAAAGTCAGGAAAGAGAAAACAAGTTAAGGAGCCAAGCAGCAAAAGGAAAGAGTCAGTCATGGTGGAACAGCCTCTTTACAACATTTTTCCAAAATAAAGTTAACGGATAAGCTATAAAGGAAACTACTGGCACATTTATATTGCTCAACATCCACAAAGTTTTTTAAAAGCTAAACATATTGCATGAAGAAATAAGATCAGTTCCCTTTTGCTAGTTTTACATGAAAAAGCAAATTAATTGGATCATACTTGTTATTAGCAGTGTTCCACTGAAGCTCCCAATCTATTTATGGCTCAAACTGACTTCAAATGAAAAGGCCAATGAACACAGCCATGTTTTAAATTGATTTAACTACAAAATGTTGTCATTATGAGACAGTCAAGTCAGAACATTTAATACTAGAATGAAAGAAAAGTTAGTGTAAGTCAAGCTTTTAATATGTAAATTTAGACTAGATAATCTATTTACTCTATTACAGCTTGAAAGACAGTGCAATAAAAGAATCACACATTCTATGGTTTGTTTGCTTTTGATGTATCTTGAGAACTTAAGAGGCATCTTATCAATTATGATTAGAACAAATAATGACTTGGTATAAAATGTTTAGTAAGTCTATGAGACTCAGATTTAAATATATACTCAATTAATTGAATCAATTGCTATCTCCCAATTTAATCTACCTCACATGGTAGGTTAGGAAGATAAAGCAGAGAACAAATGCAGAAATATATACATTACTTTTAAGAAAAGCTAAACTTTCAGTTTTCAGGGAAAAATTGTACAATGAGAGCTTCAACTTCAAAGCAGCAACAATGTACCTGAATTCTTAGAACACCATCCCTTTCCCTGCTACTGTATAGGGATCAAGTCTACAAATGCTATATACCAGAATTTTACTCCTTAAAGCAGGGGTGTCAAACTAGCGGCTCACAGCTGGATGCGTCACGCACAGGCCACACCCACCCCGGCTTCGTAAAGGCAAAAAAGTCACGATACGTCACGTGACGCGATCGAGTTTGATACCGTGCCTTAAAAGAAATATATACACTAAAACAACAGCTGGTAGTTTTAAAAATATCCCCTTGGCTCACAAAGTTGTTTTGGCAATTCAATCTTTGTGTTGGTAGGAATAGGAAATAACGAATATTGTTGAATCTGACCAACTGATCATATTTATACTAGTGGGAAGACTGTGCCTCTTCCCACCCCATTTGAACTCAATAGCAGGTTCTCTTTTCAAGCATAGGGCTGACCTTTTCCCCTCCCACACTTATGTGGGCAATGTACATTTCACATCTTAAAGCAATTCTAAAAATGCTTCCCTTATCTCAGTTTAAGTGAATGGAGATTGCAAGGGGCAGATTTGAATTGGCACCAAGTTCTGAACAAAGCATTTATTTTTGGTTTTGAAAATATTAACATCCAGAGCAGCAGCAATTTTATCCTCCTAGCGCTATCTTCTATTTCAAGGCTGATTGAACCAATGTGGGCTAGATCAAGCAATACAGAAGGAATGGCTTTGACTCATAGGAATCACTGAGCAGGCAAGTATGTTGCAACCTTTTAAGTTTACCCTATTAAAAGCCAAGGTGATGGGGCATTGGTCTTACCTGATACGCTTCTTCTCGTGGGGGTGGATATAGCATCCAGGAATGGGTTGACCTGGTCATCTTAGCTGATTGGACTGAGTCTGTCAGAGCTGTTGAGGACACGCCTCCGTTGCTATCCCTTCCAGCTTTTGACGAAGACGAAGCGACAGACCTGATGTGCCAATATTCTATGAAGTAAAGTTCTCCTCCTACAGATCCCAGACCAGACTGCTATCAGCATGGGGCTGGATGCTATATCCACCCCCACGTTAAGGAGCATATCAGGTAAGACCAACGCCCCTTCTCCATAGTGGTGGATATAGCATCCAGGAATGGGACATACCAAAGCTGGCTTGTCCTTACGGGTGGGCTGTAGTCTGGTCTGATCTCCCCTGGTCCTCGTGGACTCTTTGAAGTACCCGTCTGCCAAATGCTGCCTCCGCAGAGGCAAAGATGTCCAATTTATAATGCCTAATAAAGGGAGACAGGGAGGACCAAGTAGCTGCGCGACAGACCTCTTCGATAGAGGCCTGTGTAGCCCACGCTGCAGACGTGGCCGCACTTCGGGTAGAATGAGTAATCCCCCTGGGTAGCCGAAGATCCTGCAGTTCGTAGGCCTTTGCAATGGCAGACCTCAGCCATCGACCCACGGTCGAAGGGGATACTCTGTTACCCAATGTGGAAAGAAATAAACAAGGACTCTGTCTTCCTTATGGTGGCAGTCCGTGTGATGTAGATGCGGAGAGCCCTCCGTACGTCCCTGGTGTGCCACCTTTTCTCTAAGGGGTGGATTGGTTCCGGGCAAAAGTTAGGTAGAATCAGCTATTGTGCCCTGTGGAACCAGGAGTTCACTTTGGAAACGAATGAGGGATCCAAACGCAAAATCACCCTGTCCTTGTGAAAAACACACAAGTCCTTCCTCACCGACAGAGTGGCCAGCTCTGACACCCTCCTGGCCGATGTGATGGCCACAAGGAATGCCACCTTACAGGTAAGGTAGCGCAGGCTGGCCGACCGCAAAGGCTCGTAAGGAGCCCCGGTGAGTGAATTTAACACTTTGGACAGGTCCCATGTAGGGTACCTGTGCACTACCGGAGGACACAAGTTGGTAGCTCCCCAGATAAATCTACAGACCGTAGGATGCAAGGCGAGGGATTCCAGCCGCCCACACCGAAGACAAAGCCACCACCTGCCTCATGATTGCATTAGGCGATAGCCCCCTATCCAGTCCATCCTGAAGGAACTCCAGGATTTGGGCTATGGAAGTGGCCGTTGGTATAATGTCCGCCTTGGCACACCACCCGCAAAAGGTTTTCCAGGTGGCATCGTAGATGCGGGTAGTGGAGGGATGTCTAGAGGCCTGAATTGTCCTAATGACCCTGGAGGAAAAATTGTCCCCACTCAGAATGCTTCGCTCAAGCGCCAGGCGGTCAGCTGGAACCACTGTGGCTCTGGATGGACCAGGGCCCCCTGGCTGAGGGAGATCCGGTTCTGAGGGATTCTCCAGGGTCGTGCCACCGACAGGTTTACCAGGTCTGTGAACCAAGGTCTCCTGGGCCAGTGGGGAGCTATGAGAAGGACCTCCACCCTCTCTGCCAGGATCTTCCTGATCACACGGGGAATCAGCGGCAGAGGAGGGAATGCATACAGTAGACCTGGAGGCCACGGGCTGCGGAGGGCGTCGGTCCCTTCTGCCCCGAGCCGCAAACCTGGCGAAAAACCTTGGTAGTTGGGCATTGGCTGGGGTGGCAAATAGGTCCACTTCCGGGAGGCCGAATAGGTCCGTGATCTCCCAAAATATGGACGGGTGCAGGCACCACTCCGCGTGGTCGAGCGAGGCTCTGCTGAGCCAGTCCGCCTGCATGTTTGACACGCCAGATATATGCTCCGCCTTGATGGAGAGCAAGTGTCTTTCCCCCCAGAGACCTAAGCGTCTGGCTTCCTCCATGAGGGACTTTGATCGGGTGCCGCCTTGGCGATTGATATACGCCTTGGCGGCCACGTTGTCCATCAGTATCAGGAGGTGATGCCCCGAAATCGACTGCTGGAAATGGGAAAGGGCCAAGTGGACAGCCCTGAGTTCTAGCCAATTGATATTTCGAGTCCGGTCCTTCTTGCTCCACCGCCTTTGAGCCATCTGCAAGTGGAGGTGGGCCCCCCAACCGAACAAGCTGGCATCTGTCATTACTACGAGACGATCGGGCTCCCGGAACAAACTGCCCCTGTTGATGGCAGGGGAGCTCCACCAGTCGAGGGACCGGGCGACCTCCTTCGGAACTTGTACCTTTGCCGGAAAGGTAAAACAAACCATTGAAGATCTCTGGAGTGTAGGCGGGCCCATGGAACAATGGAGAAGCTGGACACCATTTTACCCAGGAGCTGAGAGAGTGCGACTAAGGGTATAGTTCCCTCTCTATGGACTTGACCCACCAACTCCTGGAGGCTGGTCTGCCACTCCTGTGATAGGTACACCATGCACTCCACAGTATCTATGATTGCCCCCAGATGGAGCAGGCATGTGGAGGGTGACAAATGGCTCTTCTCCAGATTTATGGAGAACCCGTGGTGTCGTAGGACCTGGACGGTGAGCCCCAGATCCTCCCATGCTTGATGGTCGGAGGAGGATTGGATCAGGATGTCATCCAGGTAACACTGGACATGCACGGGGAGAGCCAGAAGATGAGCTGCCAGAGCAGCCAACAGTTTCGTGAATGCCCTGGGCACTGATGATAGCCCAAACGGCATAGACGTATATTGGTAGTGCCAGCCGGCAAATTGGAATCTAAGATATTGCCGGTTTAGAGGCAAGATAGGCACATGCAGATATGCCACTGTTAAATCAATGAATGTGAGGAAGTCGCCCTCTCTCCCGCCCTCCAGGATAGTATGTAGTGAATGCATTTTGAACTGCCGATAAATGATATGGCAGTTAAGTGTTTTAAGGTCCACAATAGCTCTCCATCCCTCTCCCCCGAGGCCTGAGGGACAACAAAAAGAATTGAATAAAATCCCTGCCCGTGCTGATCCTCAGGGACGGGCTGGATGGCATGGCTGTCCAGCAAGTGCTGTATGGCTGTCTCAATGAGGATCCTTTTGGAATGGTCTTTTGAGACTGGGCAGCGTATAAAAAATCTCGGGGGAGTGGAGAGGAATTCAAGGGAGAGGCCTGATCTTACTGTCTCTCTGACCCAAGCGTCCGATGTGGTCTCATCCCATCGGTCTGCAAAGTAGGCCAATCGACCACCGATGGGAGACAAGGGTATGCATTCACTTGGGGCGGCGAAAGGCACGACTTCCTCCTCCACGAAAGGGCCATTTTGTCTTAAATGGCCTGCCTCTATCCAGCCTATCCTGCCTTTGCCTCTGTCTCTGGGTATAGAACCCTTGGGAGCGCTGGAATCCGCACCTGAGTCCACAGGGCGAAAGGAAGGCGGTGGAAGTAGGGGGAGGGACGGAAGTTGGCTCGCCTGGAGAAAGAAGGCAAAACCTTTCTCCTATCCCTGGACTCAACCAACAAAGTGTCCAGGGTCTCCCCAAACATCTTTCCCCCTGCGAAAGGGGTTGATGCCAGATGCCATTTATGGCTAGCATCCGCCTGCCAATGTTTCAGCCAGAGCAGACGGCGGGCCGCTACGGTAGATCCGATGGATTTGGACACAAATCTGGCAGCATTGAGGGTAGCATCCGCAGAGAATTGTACTGCGGCTATGAGCTTATTGATGTCCTGCTGGAGCCGGATGTCCGTTGCCAGGACCCTCTCCTGCATCTGGCGAAGCCAGATCAAGGAGGCCCGGTTCAAGAACAATGCGGTCGTCGAAGCTCTAATAGCCCATGCTGCAGCCTGATGCGCCCTCTGTAGCACCTGTTCCGACCGCCTGTCCTCTGGCTGCAAGGTCTTCTCCAGCTCACGAGGTATGGCAGAGGACGACTGCAAGGCCACCACCGGGGCGTCAATCGTTGGAATCTGAAGGACCTTTGCCAGGTCCGGAGCCATGTTGTAGAGCCTTTTGTCAGTGGTTGACAGGTTGGGTCCCGTCCCGGGGGAGGTCCATTGCCTTTGGATTACATCGACAAAGAGTGTAGGCGAAGGAATGACCTCTGCCTCAGATGTATGCTCCGAAAAAAGAGGATCAGTAGTATTGGCATCCGTCTCTGGTTCTGGCTCTGCACTTTGAGTCCCAAGCCTAGCGGCATTTTTTGCCTTGAATAATAATGACTTGTAGAGGCTGGGCTGGAAGAGCCCTGTAAAAGAAGGCTGATCAGGTAACATGCCCTCTTCGTCAGAGAGGTCCAAATCTCTGGGACCCTCCTCCTCTGAAAACTGTGACTCTCCCTCCTGGGAGGAGACAGGTGAGCCTGGGTCAGGTGGAGGCGCAAAAGGGTGAATGTGGCCTCAGGCACTGCTCTGACCCTATCAGAGGGCTGATGAGCGATCTCTACAGGAATCTGTAAGTCAGTTATTGAGCCCCATAGATCTGCATTTGTAATAGGTAATAAGGAGTCTAGTGGAGAGATTTGCTCTCCAGCTCCCCCAGCTGACAAGGCCTGGGAATGCATGCTGTGTAGCTGGCTAGGCTCATCTGATGGTCCTGACAGGTGGCTGCCTCTACTGACAGACTTGGCACAGATTTTGTCCAGAGCCTTATGCCTGCGCTTCTCATTTTTTGGGCTGCCTTAGAATCCTTGGGGACTGCTACAGACTTTTGGGAGGTTTGGATCCACTTTTGGACCGAGCCCCAGTCGAAGTGGCCATTTTGCCTTTGCCACTGACAGCTGAGTCTGTTCCTGCATTGGCTTAGCTGCAGCCCGATCCGCCATTTTGAATATTTAAGGCTTGGTGCCTAAATGCACTCAGTCTATAATGGTGGCTGTCACAGATCAAGAGAGCGCAAACCTCAGCCGATAGCCTCTCTGCGCCCTGGGCCAACAACTGCTGCCGAGGAAAGAGGTTGCCTCTGCAAACGGGAGTACGGGAGCTCCTCAAGGGGTTAGGAGAGAAGCCTCCGAAACCCAGCAAACCTCTGCCGTGCTCTTTTCCTGAGCATGGCTTCTTGCTGCTGTGATCGGGAGCGCGGAAGATCCTCCTTTAGGGGATAGGGAGTAACCTCCAAGCCCCAGCAAGCCACCGCCATTCTTTGCACACGTTTGTTAAACGGAGCGCTGAACTCCTACAATGGCGGGCTTGCGCCGGCAAGTTGGGAGCACAAGAGCTCCATTATAAAGAGAGGAACAGAAAGCCCCCTTCTCCCTCTCGGCCAAATTGGGGAGCGCGGAAGTTCCGCTAAAAATAGGGGAGGCGAAAAGCCTCTACTTCTCCTCGATAAGCTTGGGAGCGCGGAAGCTCTGCCTCAGCTTGATCATCTTAAGCAGAAGCACGAAAGCTCCTCTAATGGCGGCGGCACCGTCACTTTGGGAGCACGGAGCTCCTCTAATGGCTGTCGGGCCGAAGCCCGGAGTCCCCGGCTGTCAGATTCGGGAGCACGAAGCTCCGCTATCAATCTCAGAGTTACAAGTCAAAGTTCTGTTCATCTGTGCTCTGATTTCTGCTCTGATTTCCTTAGCTGGGTGAGGGATTGCCTCAGGTAGTTCTGACAGCCCTTTATTTCCACTGAATAGCTGCCTGAGCCGAAGCTCTCGCTGCGGGGACACCCGCCCCCAGCGACTCAACCAGATGTTTGGGAGTCAGCTGGGTACACAACTCACGAATTGAAGAATTTGGTGAAGATAGTATCCAGGAATTTTTCTGTCAAAGAGTGGAGGAATGGTTGGCATGTCTGTCCAAGCTGAGTGACTGAGTCAAAAAGTTGGAAGGGATAGCAACGGAGGCGTGTCCTCAACAGCTCTGACAGCTCAGTCCAATCAGCTAAGATGACGAGGTCAACCCATTCCTGGATGCTATATCCACCACTATGGAGAATATCTTGCTTTTTCATGCCTGAAGTATTGGTAGCTTCAAAACCAAAGTTCCACTGAACGAGAGAGCTTTTAATCACTGTTTCATCTTTAATTTACTTTCATATCTAAGTGTTTAATACAAATCATTTAATTAAAACCAAAATAAGGGAAGAGTTTCTGCACAAATAGATATGTTCATTCATTATTTTCCCAATAATCAGATCTTTAGAGGGAGTGTACATCAAAGATAGACTAAGAAATGTAAGAAAATCTAGGGGAAAATACTATATGTATCCAAAGGCTTTACACAAGAAACATGTCAAGGCTGAGAATGGAATGAATGAAAAATAGAAAATCATGCACGAAAGCAATAAAGATAACAGAATGAAGACCCAGTAAAGAAGCAAGACATAGCATAAAGAGACAGAGGAAGAAGGAATTATTCACAGATTGGGAATCATAAGGATGACATGCTCTTCAACATATTTTTTTAAAAGGTTGAATATGCAAAGTCTCTAAGGGAGGGAAATCAATGAACATAAATTATAGACGGAATTCCTACTATTAAAAATAAAAGCACAGTGGTTGCTTAAAAAAAGTTTGAACATAAAATGTCTAAAAACCTCAGCAAAAAACCTGAAGGTTGCAGCTGCAAAGCCAAATTCCTATAGCTAAACTAAAGAGCTCAGGAGCAGAAACCCTTTCCGGTACAGTTTTATCAAGTTCTGCTTCTTCCCACTCATTGTATATACATTTAGCTACAAACTGAGATGAAAAGTTATACAAGGCAAAAAAGAGTACTAACAGTTCAGATACATAGCTGCATGTTTTCTAACTACAGATTTTCATTGTTTCCTGTGATTAGGTAATCATTTGACACAAGACTATGATAGCACAGCATTAAAACCATATATTTCCTTCTCTTTCAGAAAAAAATTGGAAATATGTTATTCCTACTATAATGAATTATTGTGCGTTTTAAGACTACATAAGTTATTGTTTTTTTCTACTGACAATTATAAACTAATCAATGTGTTCCTTGATAATATACTGTATGCTGCTGGTGTCTACCGTGTGTGTGTGTGTTTGTGTGTGTGTGTGTCTGTCTGTCGGTCTTTGTCTGTCTGTCAGTCAGTCAGTCAGTCAGTCAGTCAACTACAAGGTAACCAGATGCCAGATTAGTATTTCTGGGAAGACCAGGATTGAAAAATCAACATGGGAAAATCCCTATAACCTGGGATGCATAGGATGATGCGAGTTTTATTCAATACACCTAGACAGCATCGGGTTGGGGGGGGATTATTATACTGTACAGTGTTTTGGGATACAAGAAAATCCATGAGTAAGTCAAGCAACCCTGATAAACATATTTGTTAAACCAAACACAAGGAAAAACTGCACTAGGGAGTAAGGAAGCTATCACCACAACTGTAAATGCTTGGCCAGATCGCTCCAAACTAAAATGATGAATCCCATACCCTACTTCAATCCTTTCATACATAAAATACTACAATGTAACTTTGTATTGAAGCTGCTTAAATGACAAATATTTTTCCACTGCTAAAATGACAGGCTAGAAGGACTGCACCACTTGCTCCTTAAAAAAAAACTTCAAGCAGCAAAAATCAAGGGTAAAATTCCAATTTTGATCAAGTCTGACAGCTCTTTTATTTTAAGCAGAGATATATCAGCAAATTAACTATAGAAGTTCTAGCCTGACAATTCTATTTACGATAGTCTGACTGAGTTAGACATAGTCTGGGGACATGAAAAATTCTAGCCATCAACTGCATCTCTGGAATTAATGAACCTTCATTTATGATGGTCAGGATTTAGAATAATTCATATTTATTTATTAAATTTGTATGCCGCCCATCTCATCAGAACTTATTCAATTAAATGCATTATTATAAAAAACTGTTAAAAGTATTAATTAAGTGCTACTTACTCCAGACAGCAACTTTCATATTCCCTACAAGGATGTTTACAAACTAATTATTGCTCAGTTTTTTTCTCCAAAATATTGGTTGTATTTTGATATGAATGGCAAACTAACATAAAAACATTTGTGGTCCAAAAACTGACATTTTAGAACACTATTAGGAGACAGGAATGGGCAGTTAGAATTTAATCTAAAAACTGAGAGTAGGATAACAGATCTATCAATCAGTTATTCCTCCTTTCATCTTACTGGTGCTGAGTTGCAATATCCTGCAGCCAATGTGGAAATAGACTAGGTTAGCAGCCCCTTCACATATAGGAATCGAGATTCAAAGCCCCTTTATCTTGCACTTCCTGTTACATCGAAAACATTGGAAATTTACACGGGAGATCTCCAGATAATTAGGTCTGCAACTTCAGGATAACTAGATAAAGATTGTACCCCCAACCCATTAAAGGATGTCAACTTGAGATGGACTGATCTAAATTACTTATTATCAATCACTTAATGTTAAATAAGGACTTAGCTGTTATTGTGTTTATTTACCTATTTTCCATGTTACCCAACTGTTTTTGTAACTTTGGAGTTAGCAATAAATACCTAGGTTTACAGTTTGCATAGATCATAATCTGTCAATTGCTGGAGAAAAAAAATCATTTCTACAGACTACAGGTATATGAATTTATCTCAAAGTTTTCCTCCAAGATGCAACTAAAATATATTTTAAGACAAGCTTAAGTTATTCATCTATAAGAAATTATAGGAGACTAACAACAAATTACTTTCAAAACCACAAATGCTTAATAGTTTTAATATATTTTGTTCCACAAATCTGCAAATAATTCATATAAGATTTCAGTTCTCCCTCAATGTCAAATAAAGCTCAATTATTTGCAGAAAATGTGTACACTATACAGTCGATAACACTCACTACAGAGCATTTTATTTTTTACGGATTAGAAACACAAGTGTTTTATAAAAATAGGCAACATACATTTTTCTACTCTCACTATAGTATGGTTAGGGTTGTGGCCATAGTGCTAAAGCCCAGGAGAATATTTAACACAGCCAAACTATGCGTTAAAACCCCAGTTGTTTCATATTGTGGGTGGGTGCTTTATGTTTTTTTAACGTTCTCACAGGCAATGTCATAACTGAAACCATTACAATATATTCTAAAATCTGGTATATAACAATATTTGCTCATGTACACTGGTATCTCTAGACAAATAATAAAATGTATAACTCTCAGACTATCACCAAATATTTAATCATCAAAACAAACCCTGTCAAATCCAGTTATTAGCAACCAAAATTCCATACATCTGATGAAATGAGCTGCTGTTTATGAAAGCTTATGCCTTTTATTAAAAGTAAGTCTGAAAAAAAAAACCTGCCAAACTCCTATGTTTGGCTACCATAGACTAAAAGAATTCTCTGCCTGCAGAAAATGGTTCTATGAAATTCTTAGTCTAATCCAACAATACTTTATGTTCAGCTATCCCAAAGTTTTTGGCTGCTAATAACTGTAGATGTACAGAGGATTGTAAAATCAGATATACTTTAAATTCTGCTTCATTCTCAAAAATTGTTTGCGCCCTTATATAATTAACAGCCATTCTGCAAAGTTTCAAGGTCATTCTGCAAAACTTTAAGCAAATTACTTTGTGTGAGTCACTTCATTTACCAAGTCATGACTACTAGCCTTCAATCCTTTGAAAGACAGATGGAAATCACAAGTGCACCTGCCATAGTGCAATGGGTATATCTTTAAGCCATGAAAATGATTCAATACTATGTCAGCTGTTTTCATGTGCTTCCTCTGTCCACTTTTCTGACCTTAATGACTTAAGAAGGTATATGTGGGCAGTTGCCAAAGCACTGATCTATTTTCTGGTTAAAGTAATGCAACAGCATTGTGGCAGCTGCTTTTATCACTGGGACAGGGACTACTGGCATCTCTTAAAAAAGTAACATTCTATTTTTGTTAGGCGGCCAGGAACAGTGCTATTGGGGCTATATGTATTTCTCTTTTGTGCTATGCGAAAGGGGCGTTGGTCTTACCTGAGACGCCTCTTCTCATAGGGTGGAGCCATCATTCAGGATGGGTTGGCCTCTGCCCATCAGCCAATGAGGACCGAGTCTGTTTTGCTTATGCTGGGATACTCCTTGTGCCCTCCCAGCTTAGACGAATCCGACCAGACTCAACGTGGCAAGTCGTAGAAAAAACCAGTGAACTCCCATCCCGAAGAAAATAGCCAATCAAACCAAGTCTAACCAATAATGCCCCCAACGAAGGGCCACTAACTGGAGA
>QLTV01000548.1:718844-730369 GCA_003457575.1 Thermophis baileyi
CTACTATCTATCTATCTATCTATCTATCTATCTATCTATCTATCTATCTATCTATCATCTATTAATCCATCCATCCATCCATCCATCCATCCATCTATTATCCATCTATTATCTATCTATCTATCTATCTATCTATCTATCTATCTATCTATCTATCTATCTATCTATCTATCTATCTATCTATCTATCATCTATTAATCCATCCATCCATCCATCCATCCATCCATCCATCTATTATCTATCTATCTATCTATCTATCTATCTATCTATCTATCTATCTATCTATCTATCTATCTATCTATCTATCTATCATCTATCTATCTCTGTATTTATTACTTTATTAGTCTCGCCAGGGATTTTGCTTCTGCTACACCATTCCTGGTGGTACATCTATCCAGCAGCATAAACCAACATGTGTACACTGTAGCCAGAAGCAGTCAATAGAAGCTGGGCAAATTGGAGCCCCTGGGCACCACAGCCATACTACTAATGAAGCCCCTAGAATCACACCTGGAGAAAACTTGTGTCAAGAGGAGTTGGAAAACATCATTTTAACATCAGATCAAATGAACACAAAGTTAGGGGTCCTCAATTATATCCTGGGAAAGTATCATCATGTACAATCTTTAAATAACAATTCTTCAAGTTCCAATTAGAGGTACAGATGAATAAGCTTTATGACTCATAGAATTAAATAGGACTTGCTTCTAAGAAACATACATTGATATCTCAGGATTGTTTATGCCTTGGGCTAGTTGTGCTTTTATATTTGTATACAGAAAGGAGAGTCACATGAAACATCTTCAAAAAAACTAAGTTGGAAAAGGCTTCTATTTTGAACCAGCAAGAAAAGAATACTTCAAATTCTGATGGGGAATGTCCTTGATGTAAGGAACACTGTGGCTGCATTCACATGACTGTTGAATCAATCAATTTTTTAGTTTGTACAATGCCCTGAAGCAGGGGTGGGTTCTAACTTACCTCGCTGCCGGTTCGCTTCCTCCCGCGCCGCATGGCCGTGCCTTGTGGCCGCACACGTACTTTGCGCGCGCGCGCATGCGCAGTGCCAAAAAAATCCAAAAAAAAGCCAAAAACAAGATGGCGACGCATGCACAGTGCTGGAAACTCGGCTTCTGCACATGCACAAAATAAAAAAATAAAAAAAAAATTCCCCCCCAATTTTTTTTTCCAAAAAAAAATAATCCAAAAAAAAAGATGGCGGCGCCCACGGACCATCACCAGCGGGTCGCTATCGGTTCAGGAGAACCAGGAGGAACCCACCTCTGCCCTGAAGCCTAAATAAACTAAACAGGCCAGTGATGGCGAACCTTTTTCTTCTTGCATGCCAAAAATGGGAGTGTGCGTGTGCTAGCGTGCACACGTGCCAGCACACAACCCCCTGCGCGCACCACACTGTGCATGCGTGCATCCCCACGCATTCCCCACCCGCCCCCCGTTGTGCCGTTTTTCACCCTCAGGCTTCCCTGAAGCCTCCGGAGTGTGAAAAATGGCCCAACGGGCAAACCAGAAGTCCGTTTTTCTGAACTTCCAGTTTGCCCGTTGGGCTGTTTTTTGCACTCCGGAGGCTTCAGGGAAGCCTCCTGAAGCCTGGGGAGGGCGAAAACGGCCTTCCCCAAGGCCGAAAATCAGCTGGCCAGTGCGTGCATGCACACTGGAGCTGACATAGGGCAACGCCTCGCATGCCCTCAGATATGGCTCCACGTGCCACCTGTGGCACGCATGCCACAGGTTCACCATCACGGAAATAGGCTATGTTTAGTGCTGAAAGCAAGACTTAAAACCACATATAACATGTTGTGTGACTGCCAGCTGTTTCCTTGAGTGGTTATGCATTTGATGTGAAATTAGCCACAAATGCCTGATGACCTTTACCTCTCTGTACTGTCCTCCCTCCCTCACCCAAAGATTGGAACAGAAGTAGCCATATCTCAATAACATGTCTGTAGAAACAGACAGGGATTTTTAAACTCCATTCCTCTATATGATAGGGGGCCATACTTCAATATGTGTGATTGTGCATCTAGTTTATAAGTAGAATACCAAAGTAGATTTATACTGCATTAGCCAGTCAAAAGAGGATCAAAGAAACAGAAAGTTGCAGATCTTTCCCCCAACCTCACTCCCATCACTGAGTCTGTTGGCTCAAACAAAGCAAGAGACAATAAACTTGTTTTTGCCTTCTGCTGGATCTGATCTATATGTTGTGAAGACCATTTTGCAAGAGAGATATTATATAACTATTATCAATATGTATTATGACGATTTCTGTTTACTTAAAAGTTTCACCTTTTCACCCTTCCAACATGGTCTGCAAGCTAACTAATAGAACAGCTAAATAATAACATGATCAACTAAAGTGACTCTTGGATTAGGATCAGGAAGTAATACTATCTCTCAGCCTATTTATTACAGAAAAGTTATTGAGATAAATTAGAAGAGTTATGTGAATGCAACCTTCACCACCCAAAAGAGAGATGGGGATATAATTAGTAATTTTTTAATCAACTTATATTAAAGTTATGCAATATTATTTAATAAATCTTTATTACTTAACTTTATTGCAGTCATTAACCATCACAAGAGAATTGGTATTAAAATATCCAAAACTAAATTGATAGTGTCAGGATAGTTAAGAAAAGTACAATAAAAAAAATTAGGTAAAAGAGAACATTAAATCAAAATATGCTAAAGTAGCTCAGGCTACTTATATGCAAGAAGGAAGAAACAAATTAAAATTAGCTATTTGGCTAATATAAACTTTGAAATGGTATAAAATACAAATACAATACAAATACATACATACATACATACATACATACATACATACATACATACATACCAGAGGTGGGTTCCTACCAGTTGTAACCGGTTCTTTAGAACCGTTAGTAACTCGGCGATGATGTCACAGAGCCAGTTCCATCAGTGTCTCCGTGGGCGCCACCATCTTGGATTTTGCTTCTGCGCATGCGCAGATGCTAATTTTTGCTTCTGCGCATGTGCAGAAGCTATTTTTTGATTGCTGCGCGAACGCGCGCCTCTGAGCAAACTGGCAGCAAAAGGATCCAGAACCCACCCCTGATACATAGATACATAGATACATAGATACATAGATACATAGATACATAGATACATAGATACATAGATACATAGATACATAGATACATAGATACATAGATACATAGCTACATAGATACATAGATACATAGATACATACATTTCAAATACATGTATTCGAAAATAAAAACTAAAATTATCCAAAAGGGATTTAAGAATTATAATTTCTCTTACAGATCCCTGTCATATCTAAGAAAAATATAGTACAAGAGCTAACATGGCACATATACCCCAAGGCAATTGTTAATGCTCAGCCTAAGCCACTTCTGACTACTGTATCCATTACTCAGACAGGTTCAATTGCTCTTAATTATTCTTTACCTGATTTTGCATGCCGCCACACAAAACCTGGCAACCGTGTGTGTTATCTCAGGGTTGATGTCAGAAAGTAGAAATTGCTTATACTGTTGATTGTTGTATCCTGTTTTGGAATGGGATAATTAGTGTGTTTCAAGGTTCCATATGAAACTGGCAATAGTTTCTGTAGTATCTACAGAGTCGCAAGGATATACTGGTAATGAGTTTGGTGGGGTTCTTTTCTATCTTCCAGCCAAAAGTGCTGAAGGAAGAATCTTACTAATTGGGCTAAGGTAAAGGTCCTTCTCTGATTTGGGATTTTAAGCTCTATGAGATACATACTGTAGTTGGTGCCAGAGTATATCTCTGACGGTCTGCCATGGTGTTTAATAAATCAACGAAACCAAGAAATTAAAACAAGAGCAGCAGCTAAAAGTGCTCCATACAATGCATAGAACACATTCAAAAGCTAAGTGGAATTTTATTTTTAAAAATGCAGGATTATTTTATAAACCCACAGATAATTGCTCTGAGAAGAATATTCAACAGAGGGAGAGCCACTGCAGCAAAAGCTTTGTACACATCTGATGGCTGTCATTCATGGGCAGTATGGCTCCCAGTGTGGAGTTTTCAGCTTTCAAAACCCACGATGGTTTGGGACCAGTCCAATATCAGCAATATAAATTAGGCAGCAAATGACCTCAGTTTGGTTTACAGTATCTCCTAGTTTTGCCCTCCAGTGCAGGCAGTCTAGACACATGACAAAAACATTCCAGAAAATAAGGTTGCATGGACCTGGAAAGAGAGAAGAACATGAGCTTAGTCACAACATATTCCTTTTTCTGCTGAAAACCAGCAGCCATGTGAGGACGGAAATGAATCAGTTTTTTTCAGATGATCTGAGGTACTGCTGGTTTAGCCATTAAAACTGGCAGTTTCTTTTTCTTTTGCCTGGGAAAGCCCACTGAACAGTACCTTTTTCTTGGTTTCATTTCTTTGGAAGTCTAATCGTGTACTCTATACAACAGGCATAGTTTAGGTGTAATCAGGGGTGGGTTCTGGATCCTTTTGCTGCCGGTTCGCTCAGGGTCGTGCCGGGCGTGCGCACGCGCAGAAGCAAAATCCAAGATGGCGGCACCCACGGAGACACCAACAGAACCGGCTCCGTGACGTCATCGCCGGTTTACTAACGGTTCTAAAGAACTGGATAGAACCAGTAGGAACTCACCTCTGGGTGTAATATGTAAAAATCCTATAGGCACCAATATTATTCCAGTCTACATGTATCTTCAAGGTTAGTTCCTCAGAGAGAACATTACAGACATCCATGTTACCCATTTTATCATACTAATGTATTCTTGCTTTCTTTTTTATTGTTTATTGTTCTATTACTTTACTTCAGTTTTGCTTACACTCTTTTCATTTCTTCCTTTTTATTGTTGTAAGCTGCCCAGAGTAGCCCCATGGCAAAGTAAGTGGCAAATACATTTAAGAAATAAATAAATAAATTCCATTCTAGATGAAAACATTGCAAGTGTCACTGAAATAAGGCATGTCTTGCCCAGAAAAGGCTACAGATGATAAATATAATGGTAAGACTCACTACACATCATTTCCCCCCAAACTGTATAATCTTAGAAAGCTTTTAAAGAAATACTCCAGGCCTAAGAAAATATGGTTTTTTTTGTCAATGCAATGAGAAAATTATTTTTTTCAAAAGCAAACAGCACCAAAAAGATAGCAATAAACTGAGATACAGAAAATTAACGTTTAAAAGAGATTTGAAAAAGGCAAGGGGACCTGGAGAGTGTTCTAAGTCTCAGAAGATGCTCTGGAGATATTTGAGAGGATAGGGGGGGGGGAAAGAAAGCCAGACTCTATCTCAGTGGTGGCTAACCTTTTTGGCATGGAGTGCCGAAACAGAAGCGTGCTTGTGTGTGTGCGCACGCGTTTGAGCAGGTGCGCGCCGGAGCACCGAAACCCGGAAGAGAGCAGCTGGCCGGTGCGCATGTGTGCGGCGGCCAGCTGCACTTCCGGGTTCCATCGCGCGCATGCGTGCCGACCAGCTGGTCCAGCACGCATGCGCGCATGGCCATCCGCTCTCTTCCAGATTCTGTCACGTGCATGCGTGCCGGCAAGTTGGTATTCGCGCATGCGTGCGACAGAACCCAGAAGACAGTGGCTGGCCCTGCGCGCATGCCACTGTTGCTAGCTGCACTTCCGGGTTCTGTCGCGTGCATGCACAAAGACCAGTTGGCCAACGTGCATGAGTGCGACGGAGCCCGGAAGAGAACGGTTGGCCACACGCGCATGCATGCCGGACCAGCTGGCCGGTGCTCATGCGTGCAACGGAACCCGGAACTGCAGCTGCCGATGGCACGCATGCCCACAGAGAGGGCTCTGCGTGCCACCTCTGGCATGTGTGCCATAGGTTCGCCATCACGGCTCTATCATCTTTCCCATGGATATTTATGTAGTCGTGCTGTTGTATGATTGTACGATGGTTTCACTTATCTGTTAATTGATTTTAATTTTTAAAAAATTACCACATAATTTAAATACATTTATATTTTATAACTTGAACGGATATTTTAATTTTGTGTGGTATGAACATTTTAATTGTGTGTGCATCTTATGTTGTTAATACTAGGAGCCCTTGTAGATGATAGCAGATTAAGTTCAGAGTAGACAGACTATTTACAAAGGATTGTGAAAAAATATGTGATAATCATAATTACTATGTTAATGATATGATCTTCATTGTAGTACTGTGTGCACCATGATGATATATTATTTTGTAATATTCTATGAGTCTGTTTACACAACACATTAAAGCGTTCCATCTAATTAATGTGAGAACATACTGGTATATTTGGTTCCCTGTTCCATGCCTCTTCTATTCAGTCACTCCTTTAATTAAGTGTAATATATGAATCGCAAATTACTTCTCTTTCTGGTTAATAATAATCAGAATTTGGATTCAATGAATACAGATGATTTAAAATTCCACTTATTAAAGAGAAGAAACAGTTGATCCACTTTCACTAAACACATTTAACAAGAGAAGCCACCAATCAGAGTTAAGGTGCTACACATGGGGACCAAATAATTAAACTTGAATCTTTATGTGGACATAGATGTTGGAACGTGACATCAGGATGCAAGTAGGAAAATCTGCAGTTTGCATCATGATATCATGGCACACATTTCATAATTTTCAAGAAATCATAGTTTGTACCCAATGCCTACAGTATTGTTGGCAGTAATAAGGCAATGCATTTACATTAGCCCAGTGATGAAGATATAAGAATGTGCCCATTATTAAATGCTAAGGTTTGTGTGAAAAGGGCTAAGTCTTTCCATCATGCTTTCTATCTTCCTTGCTGCTTACATTTCCCAATCTGAAAAATCCGATGGAAATAATTCCCCCCTTCCCTGAAGGAGGAGAACTGAGAAGCCACATATGCTGCAGAAAGCTGGAGAAATGCTTGCAAAATGAAAAAGAGAGCATCCTTTTGGTTATCTTCTAATTAAATTGTGCATAAAAATACCACATTTCACTTACATTTATCAACATTCCCTTCTGGAAAAAAAAAAGCTGAAAACAAATTTTTATTCAGCAAAATGAAAGAGAACGGATAAAGAAAGCTGGAGGAGAATTTTTTTTTTTGAATGGCATTTGTTCAAATCTCCAGTCAACCATAGAGTTTGCTGCTGACCTTTGGGCCAATCATTCTCTCTCAGCTTAAACTACCTCACTGGGTTGTTATTGTGAACATAACATGGGGGAAAGGGTAGTGCTTCAAAGCTAGTTCAGGTTCTTGGAGGCCAGGCAGGATTTCAAGTAAATATTCTATGGCATCTCTTTTTGTTTTGAAGCCTGCTAACAGAAACTATTTGATTTTATTGGTTGCAAATCAACTCTGTTTTGGGAGACTTTTTGGGAAAGAGAGCTGTAGAGCTCTGAATGTTTTTTAAAAATATAGTAATAACTCTTCTCCTTTATCTCATAACAATAACTGGAGACAACAAAGAAAATTTATTAGTTCATAGTTGAAATACTTTCCTCTCCTCATTTGCTTTGCAGAAGCTCTAGGCAACTATAACCTGTGATTTAAAAATACCACATTCTAAGGTGAGGTTTTATTAATACTCGTATTTTTCCAGTTTGTGCATGGGAATTCCTACAAGCATCTCTTAACTGTGCATATTGACAAGTTTGAGGGAGGCAGCCAACATTGTTCTGCAGAGCTCAGATAAGCCTGGTGCTACTCCTCCCTTAGAAACATTGAGGGGCATTGTGTATATAGTAAGTTATGTGCAAAACAAAAGTAGCCTTCAGGGCTAAATCAATGCACCTGTTCAAACTGGAAGATAGCTTTGGCATAAATGACAAAATAAAACATTTGACCGGAGCTAAGAAGGTATTTGTTAATGAAGCTCTAACTTTCAGACTGTGATCAGAATTTTTCCTCAGCTAGAAACAATAATTAAATATATACAGCAAGAGAAGATGAAACATAAAAGAAGAAAGGAAGGAACAAGGGAGAAAAACAGTAAATGACTGTGATGCTCAGCATCTTCACCCCTGATTCCTGAATTACTACCTACAGGCAGTTCACTTACGTTGTGCATGAAATGTGACTTCAGGAGAATATTTTGCTCAGATTTTCAACAAGGGTGCTAGACTGAAGAAAGCTGCAGTAGACAACTTAAGGCAATCAACCCACAAACTGATCCATACAGATAAGTCTTGTTTTATACCAGTATTTCTCAGTATTGGCAACTTTAAGCCATATGGCTTTCAACTCCCAGAATTCCCCATGTCCCATTTGACATTACAGTATGTTCCAGTCACCTTTCATTTAAAATATTTCCTATCTGCTCTGTACTATCTCTCTTTCATACAGCTATGAAGGTTGCAAGTGCTGAAGTCCATTTATATAATAAAATAAATTTCAGTAGATCAAAGCAAACACTACAATGGCATCTGCTCTTTCCTTTTGCTTCGGGATGTCTGAACTTTATTAATACTGTATGCCACCATTTAAGTTGCAGGGGCAGTGGGGGGGGGGGAGATTGTGGGGGGGGAAATGTAACTTTTACTGCAAGAGGATCAAGAGGATCAATAGATACAAACTCAAGGAAAACTGCTCCAAACTCGATTGCAGAAAATACAACTTCAGCAACACAGTGGTCAATGCCTGGAATGCTCTACCCGACTCCGTTGTTACAGCCCTGACCCAATTCCTAAGAGGTCCGTAAAGGGGGTGTACATAAGTGCACCAGTGTGCCTACTGTCCCTGTCCTACTGTCCCTATTTATTCGTACCCATTTCCTGTTCATGTCCATGTTTATACTTATACCAGAGGTGGGTTCCTCCCGGTTTGGACCGGTTCGCCCAAACCGGTAGCGACCCGCTGGTGATGTCACGATGATGTCACCGATCCGGTTCGGTCAGTGCCGGTCCGTGGGCACCACCATCTTTTTTTTGAATTTTTTTTAATTTTTTTTTGAATTTTTTTTCTTCTGTGCATGCGCAGAAGCCGAGTTTCTGGCACTGCGCATGAGTCACCATCTTGTTTTTGGCTTTAAAAAAAATTAATTTTATTGCACTGCGCATGCGTGCATGCGCACAAAGCGCACACGCCCATGAGGCGCAGCCACGCAGCGCGGGAAGAAGCGAACAGGCAGCGAGGTAAGTTAGAACCCATCCCTGACTTATACCTGTTATCTCGTACATGTTTTGACAAACTAAATAAATAAAATAAATAAATCTTGGTTTCAAGCATTGAACCATTATAAAAACCTAGAGTTGCTGATGAAAATATTTGGGCAGTTAAAGATTCTTTGCCTTGCCAATAGTAATGTGGAAGAGAGATAAGAACCCATAGAAGGATTACATTAAGGCAGTTGACATTGGTTGGGAGAAATAAGTGCCAGCATTTGTTATGAAAAAAGAGAAGAACAGCTACAGACATTCCCTCTTGAGTGCAGATGCTCTTCCAACCTGTTTTTAGGATCTTTTTTTACAGTTCCTTCTCTCTGCCTGGTCCTCTTAATAAACAAAAAAGCCTGTGCAGGATGCACTTGGTACTTTCCTAGGGATGTACCTTCTCAGTATGTTTTGTAGATAAGTTAATGATTTGCCTGATCTTTTACCCAACTTCAACTAAATACTAGGTGGACTTAAGTCCAGAGAGTCTGACCCACCAACTTTCTGAGAAGGAAGAAAGTTTAGCTGTCCTGGGAGGCAGGGGTGGGTTCTAACTTACCTCGCTGCCGGTTCGCTTCCTCCTGCGCTGCGTGGCCGCACCGCGTGGGCGGGTGCGCGCCTTGCGCGCGCATGCGCAGTGCAAAAAAAATAAAAAAATTTAAAAAGCCAAAAACAAGATGGCGATGCATGCGCAGTGCTGGAAACTCAAATTCTGCGCATGCGCAAAAGGAAAAAAAATAGAAAAAAATTTCAAAAAAAATTTCAAAAAAAAAATTCAAAAAAAAAAGATGGCGGCGCCCACGGACCGGCACCAACCGAACCGGATCCGTGATGTCATTGTGACATCACCAGCGGGTCACTACCAGTTCGGGTGAACCGGTCCGAACCGGGAGGAACCCACCTCTGCTGGGAGGTGGGAGTTATAACCCAAAAGCTGATTAATATGTCGGCTTCTTACTTCTTATTCTGACTTTGTTCAAAGCTTACCCATTTCTAATATTTGGACAGTGGTATTTACACTGCATACACACATGTGTACATACACAAACAAATTAGGCAGAATCCTTCAACTCACACAATTTGTGCCAGAAGAAAATCTTGTCTGTAATACAAGGATTGAGTAAAAAAACCAATCCGCTGCCTCCAAAAATAAAATCCTTATTTAGACGAGTCCTCTTAGATAAGGGGATGATGACTAGGAAAAATGGGACTTTTTAGAAGCACTCTACAGAAAACAGTCTGCAGAGATATTAGCCTGGCACTTTGTCTAAAAAGATAACAATTGGGCTCTGTGTTATCTACCAAAGCTTTCAGGAAGTGGATAATATAGAAAGGGGGAAATTGTGGTGACAATCTTCTTTCTCTCTCCCCCCCCTCCCCCGTAAACACCGGCCATTCTATTGCAGGTTGAGTCAAGTCAGCAGCAACCCAGATTCCTTTGCTCTTCAATCCATTGGAAAGTCCAGTGACTGAAGAGGCAACTGCACCTAATCGCTCGAACAAGCTGTGTACCTGCTTCATTCTGTTCATGTAATGTCTATTAAAACTGTCACTACTGCATTGCAACACTTTGAGTGGGTTGAAAGCAGGTGCCAGGCAGACCAGTGAGCACAGAGCAGGGAAGTGTTGAAAGACTAAGTGATGTGTATCAGATAAACTGCCTTATTCACCATAAATTATTTCGCTGCCCTCTAATGCAGTGGAAGATGTCATCTCATCACTAGTATTGAAATAAGATTCATGGCTTTTCCATACAGTATCATTGGTTTCCCCCAGTTCCTCCAAACTGTTTTGAAGCTGCCCACACGGTTCTTTTTATTTCTCTTGACTTTGGAATAGAGATTTGACAGGGAACACCTCAAACCAGTCAGTGCTCTTCCTCCAGCTGATCAGAGTGCAAAAAATGTAATTCAGTCAATACCTTGCCTCAGACTTCTGCCAGTCCTGTCAAGGGAATAAGTTTTCACTCTTTCATGAAAAGTGTTAGATAGTGGGTAGAGATGACAGGAGACAGACTTCCAAAGCAGCTCTTTATTTCAGCTCTTGTATCAGTAACCAGCAAAGAGCAGTCTGACAGCTTGCCCTTTTATAGGGAGCTGTCAGACAGACCAGCCAATAGCGTTTGAGCTTTTTCCCGCTCAAACGCTGGACCTGGTTGGAACCATGCAACATAGTTTAAACAGTTAGAACATAACACCCCTCCCCTCCTGGATGGAGCTGTCCAGCATACGTAATCACGCAGGTAGGCGGGGCGTTTTGGAGCCCTACTAGACCTGCGCAATTCAGTTGGTGGTGAGGCAGCGGCCTGTGCAGACAGGGCTGCTGCCGCTCCGGGGCTCGAGCATGGAAGCTCCTGGAAGGTACTGGGTGTGGCCTC
>QLTV01000548.1:733660-799465 GCA_003457575.1 Thermophis baileyi
CTGCCTGGCTGGTTGAAAGTGCTGAAGAAGCTAGTCACAGTTCTCCTGGCCCAAGCCCTCGTCGCCACTGTTAGATAGTGGGTAGAGATGACAGGAGACAGACTTCCAAAGCAGCTCTTTATTTCAGCTCTTGTATCAGTAACCAGCAAAGAGCAGTCTGACAGCTTGCCCTTTTATAGGGAGCTGTCAGACAGACCAGCCAATAGCGTTTGAGCTTTTTCCCGCTCAAACGCTGGACCTGGTTGGAACCATGCAACATAGTTTAAACAGTTAGAACATAACAAAAAGTGAAAAAGTAATAATAAATCACAAGCCCCCAGGGGTGGGTTCTAACTTACCTCGCTGCCGGTTTGCTTCCTCCTGTGCCGCGTGGCTGCGCCTCGTGGGCGCTTGCGCGCTTTGCACATGCGCGCATGCACAGTGCAAAAAAAAAATTAAAAAAATTAAAAAATTTAAAAAAGCTGAAAACAAGATGGCGACACATGCGCAGTGCCGGAAACTCAGCTTCTGCGCATGCGCAGAAGAAGAAAAAAATTCAAAAAAATTCAAAAAAAATTCAAAAAAAATTCAAAAAAAAAAAAGATGGCGACGCCCACAGACTGGCACCGACCAAACCGGATCCGTGATGTCATCGTGATGTCACCAGCGGATCGCTACCAGTTCGGGCGAATCGGTCCGAACCAGGAGGAACCCACCTCTGCAAGCCCCCACCCCATATTCCTCAAATACATATGGATTTCTGCGTTGTTTGCAACAAACACCCCCCCCCATGCAACTTCTATAAAGGAGGGATTGCAAAGCTAACTGCATAACGCAGCCATTCTTTGGGGTGGGGGTATATATTCTTGTGATAAATTACAACAGCTAGCAAAATAGTATGGCAGTTATTTTGAAACCACACCTCCCCCTCCGCAAAACAAGGAAAAACAACAACTAGCACACTGGTGTTTTGCATTTTTGCTCCTCCCAGTAAAAAAAAGAGGGAAGCAGAAATGTTTGTTAGTTTCACTCAGCTCTCTGGCATTGTGCTACTGTACAATACAGGTAACCATTGCAAGGATCTGTGATGTGGTAATACAATCCAGCTCAATACAAACAATATTATAAGTTAAGATTGGCAATGATGGGCTTAGTACAAGCTGTGTTCACACCTCTCAAGTCATCTGTCATTTTTAATTACATGTGAATTAAATGCAGTATCTGCTGAAGCCCTAGAGCCATAAGATGGGCTGAAGCAGGAGTCTGGCCCCAGAAGCTATGCAAAATGTTATTGACCTTTTAGATATAACTGTAAGTAACTCAGAAATAAATCAACTCAACTGCTGAAGACAGACAGCATAAGAATACAGATCTGGAGGTAATTCTGGGGCAGGACAAAGGAAGAGTAGTTGTAGTAATTTTATGTAGTGTATTTATAACTAAGCTGAGTACAAATGGAAGTGCCTTCCCCTGCCAATTACAAATCCAATTGGTACCTGCTTTGAATGGAGTTAGGTGGGTTAACATCTACCGGTAATCCTTCTTCACCCCAGGCAGAAAAATATCTCAGAGTGAAAAAATGTAATTACTTTCTTCTGCTTTTTAGTGTAGCTTATTTGTGGGTGCATTCATACACCTTCCTGGCTTGAAGACATCCCATTTACATTTGAGGAGGATGTATCGTCATAATAGCCGAGGTGGCAGAGTGGTTAGAGTGCAGTACTGCAGGCTACTTCAGCTGACTGCTAGCTGCAGTTCAGCGGTTCAAATCTCACCGGCTCAAGGTTGACTCAGCCTTCCATCCTTCCGAGGTGGGTAAAATGAGGACCCAGATTGTTGGGGGCAATATGCTGACTCTGTGAACCGCTTAGAGAGGGCTGTAAAGCACTATGAAGCGGTATATAAGTCTAAGTGCTATTGCTATAATAGACCATCCATTTTGTGACTAGCCTGTGATTGATGCAGGTAAAGGCTGGACCAAACATACTGGCAGAAAATTGGGTGTTTTCCATGGTAAAAAGGAAGAAAACCTATGTGAACATTCTAAAGTGCATGGAGGGTGGAATCTTTGAGCTTTAGGGCCCCAATTGGCCTGTTGCAGAACCATCCCTTTCCATCTAGCTGCTGGCCTCTGGGTCTTGGGTGGTAATTTTTGGTTTGGCTGGAGAGACCAGAAAGTTGCCCAGCAAGAGTTTATTTTTTATTTGCTTATTCAGGAATATCAAGCTTGTGGAAGAGCTTCCATTAGGTCAATGTTACTGTTGATAAGTTCCTGGCAAGGATACACTGAGTATATAGGAAATGGTTAACTTTGGGGGATTGCTATCCAAATTGTAATTCCTCAGTGTGGGGATGCACTGCCAACTGCATATTATTTCCAAGCTGCACCTTTTATTCCTAGCACTCTGGGCAAGGCAATGTACAAGGCTATATATTAGTTTTTAGAGCTTTCCATATCCTGATGCTTAGCAAACGCAGGAAGGGATATCTAGAAAAGCTAATATACTGTATATAATAATCTAAAGCAGGGGTCTGCAACCTTAAACACTCAAAGAGCCACTTGGGCCCGTTTCCCACAGAAAGCAAAACAACGGGAGCCACAAAATCTGGGTGGGCGTGGCCAACTCGACGTCACTCACTCCCACCCAGTCACATGACACCCCCCCAGCCACACCTACCCAGGTTTTATGGCTCCCCGTGTTTTGTTTTCTACGGGAAATAGGTATCTCCCTCTCTCTGTCTCTCTCTCCCTCTCTCATCTCTCTCTCTCTCTCTCTCTCTGGGCTGTTGTGCTCAGTGCTTGGCGGGGCCCTCTTTGCTGGTGGCAACAGCAAATGTACCACAATGAAGGTGGAATGCTGTTGCCGCGCAAAGGCAAGTAGAGGGGCGCCTCGCTCCCGCACTAAGGCTCCGGCCATGCCACTGCCATTACAGGATGATGGCTCTTTCATCCCTCTGCCGCGACAGGGTGACAGGGAGCCGCAGCAGAGGGCCCAAAGAGCCGCATGCGGCTCCGGAGCTGCAGGTTGCAGACCCCTGATCTAAAGTGTGATGGTCCGTGTTCAGTTCCAAGTAGAGGATTTGAAGAGTCACAATAAGGACGAATGTATGTATTGTCTCCTGGTGGTGGATCCTCTATTGTCATACATAGAAACTCAGAGCACTTCTTATGATCTCACTTACTTTCGGGCTGATTTCTTCTTAACTTGTTCATGTGAGGATCCATTTTGTTCCTTATTCTAAAACCTGTAAGCTCAAAGAAAATGCCAGCACAACTGCCTCCCAGGCTGGAATACAAATGTCCCCAGTTGCCATCACTTCAGAGTCTCTGGTTATTTATATCTCTCTTTACATAATTCCAGAAATAGTGCAGGGCATTGATACTCCTGGAGAGGCCGGCACCCTGCCTCTAATTTGTGCTAGCTTTAATTGTTGTTATCAGCAAGATTGGTATGTAGTAGGAGATAAGTCCACCCAGTGGTGTGGTGCCGAGGGTTATTTCAGTTGCAGCTGCCTCCCCCATTCTGAGGAAAAGATACAACAGATGACCCCAAATAACTTTGGTAACCAGAATTATGTGCATACTGGAGAGAGAGGGCAATTGGGAAGACAAGCAGCTTTTGTATGAGGCTGGTTTTCGTCAGATTATGTACAAGTACTTACCTTCTCTGGGTGGTGGGGCTTTTCAGAGAGACATGCTTGAAGGGAACATTATATGGTCACACAGAATACAAGTGTGCTTCCCCCCCCTCTTGTGAATCTTGTTTTGAAATTCTCAACTGACTCAGCAAAAAGACCACGTATACAGGCATTATAAAAATAACTTGGTAAATAACAGAATACCAGAATAACGAAGGGACCTTGGAGGTCTTCTAGTCTACCTCTCTGCTCAAGCATGAATCCTATACCTTTTCATATAAATAAATAAATAATAAATATAAAGTAAATAAGTAAGCCATTTGTTAGGGGATATATCAATACTATTCTCCCCATCGCAATAGTTACTTTCCTAAAGTTATTGTTGATCTGTTAATGCAGGGATAGGCAACATGGTGCCAGAGATACATTGGATTAATTCCCATATAAGCCCCATAAGCCAATCTTCCCAAAACAACCAGAGGGAACCAGATTGTCTTTTCTTATTTTAACCCAAAGTCCTTCTTTCTGCCAGTATCAGCTGATAAAGCACAATCCCTTTTCAGTAAGTGTGTCAGTCTTCGGTCATAGTATGTCACCCACCTACCCACCCACCTTTATCCTGCTTGTCACCTTTTTAAACATAGGCAAGAACTTTGCTGCAAGTCTTTGTTCACTGAAACTGAACCCATAATTAGCCAGTGAGATCATTTATGAGTTCAGGTCAGAGGCTGAGCACGGCTTTGTGCATTAGGTTCCGAGCATGGAACAGAAATGTCATAAACAAAATACTATGGACGCTCTATAAAAGGAACTGCAGGCTTCCACCCTCCTCTTGGGCTTGACATCTTTCACTGCTTAAGAGCGGACCGTAACTTGAAACTGCCTATATTAAAACCACTTTGTGTTTGGGAAGGACATTATTATTTTTTACAGGTTTAATACAATCCTCCCAATCTGAGGATAATGGGGTTACTGTCCAACATATCTCAAGGACACCATGTCCTCTAGACATGGACTAGAAGAGCAAATCGGCTTCTTGTTTAGGCAGTGCTTGATCAATGGTGAAAACTTGCACTTTTTACATAATGAGAGGAGCTGTTATTTGTTGTGCTTTCCTCTTACAATGCTGTGTCTGTTCTGCTTCATTTGTTAGCCTATGCTCAGGGCTGGAATGTTTTTTCAGCAGTCTATCTTAAAAATGCTTCCTGAACAGAACATGAATAGTACTTTTCCCCATCATTCTGTTTGAACTGTTATCTTCCATCACTCCTATGCTTTATTATTTATTATTTTATTATTTATTATTTAAATTTCTATTTATTATTTAAATAAATAAATAAATTTGCTACCAATGTGAAGACAATAGCAACTTAACTAAAAAAGTAAAGGTTTGAGAGATCTCATACAACTCCGAAGAGTTGGAATCTTCTTAAAAGAGAAAAGTTACTCTATTGCCACACTGCTCCCTAGTGGTAAATGGAACTTTCTAAAGAGCAGGGAAAAATAGTTGGTTATAAGATGGGTGGCCATATAAATGTTTTAAATAAATAAAAAAACATGTATTTGTTAAAAGAAAACTGCACTAAATTAGCATTCTCTAGCCCTCAGCAACAGAAAAAATGCACAATGTTTCACAATACTTCATTTCGTTGATTTTTCTAACGAACGGCATTTCTAAAAAATAGGAAATTAGCCACTCTGCCCTAAACTGGAGGTATCCATTACATCAGGGGTCCCCAACACCCAATCCGTGGACCGGCACCAGGCCGCGGCATGTCAGAAATCGGGCCGTGGAAACAAGCGAAGCGCCATCCACAGGATGCAGGCAGCATGAAAAACCACGCCCCCTCCATTCCATGGAAAAACCTTTCTCCACGGAACCAGGCTCTGGTACCCAAAAGTTTGGGGGCCATTGTATTACGTGAAACATTTTGTATTATCATATGCTGAGAACAGATGGCTAGAGAGTGGCTAACGTATTGTACTTTAATTTAGTAATATGTATTTAGTGTAGTAATTTAGTGCAGTTTCTTTTAGACAATATTCAATTTTGGAAGTTAACACTAAGTACAGAAATTGATTTAGCTTCCATTGTTAAAACTGGCATATTATACGAACAATGCTATTTAGTTTCCTGAACTTTGGTTATGGAAATAACATATAAAATCCAATGCAGAGGAAAATGTTAGCATCTGGAAAAATTGGAATGATTTTGGAATTTTGACTTTATTTCTTCAAGTTAGTGGAAAAAAAAGTTTTCATGATCATTTAAAGTCATCTATTGATTTTTTTTCTACATCAAAATAGATATTTAAATAAAACTTGCTACTTCTGTTTCTAGTTACCAAAAAAAAAAAAGAGTATCTCAAGTTAATGAAAACGAATTGTAGTTGAATAGCTTCATCACTTGCTTCATCACCTTCCTGGTAGAGTGGTGCAACTGGTACGATCTAAATCACCTTAAATAAATCCAATTTGCATGCCTGTTAGCTATTCCCACCAGAATAATTTCAGTATACAAATCAATAGTCCTTGGTAGTTATATCATCACTTTATTGTATTTATATTTTCAATAATCATATTTTAAGAATAATTTCCTGTACATATACTGTATATTTGCACTGTCCCTGCACACATACTATGTCCATCATGAGAACCCAGCAACTTAGAAATGCATTCAAACAGATTTTTGGTTGTTTCTGTAATCCAGACTTTACTTATTAATTTATGCAAAATTAATATATTATAAAACATTGTTATTAAGCACATATAGGGAGGGAGACTTTCCTAGTTATTTCTCACCCAGGCATTGACATCCCTTGTACAACTAAATATTGCTACACAAGAAATATCCTTCTGGTTTAGGCTGCTGGAATTATTTCAACATCTTAAAGATCTAAATTCTCCACCCTGGCCCTGTACGGAAATACTGGTAGTCCTCAACTTACAACAGTTCATTTAGTGACCGTTCAAAGTTACAACACTGAAAAAAGTGACTTATCACCATTTTTCACATGACCGTCGCAGCATCCCCATGGTCATGTGATCAAAATTTAGACCATTGGCAACTGACTCACATTTATGACAGTTACAGTGTCCCTTAACAACTGCAATGATTCACTTAAGAACTGTGTCAATATAGGTTGTAAAATGGGGCAAAACTCAATAAATGCCTCATTTAACAACAAATTTTGGGTTCAATTGTGGTCGTAAGTCAAGGACTATCTGTATTTAGCTAGATATGAATTCTTCCTTACCATATAATTCTGGTTAAGCTGATATAGGATTATAGAATTAAATATGGTATATGCTAATCACTGTAGGCCAAGTGTATAGCAAATCAGATATGGTTCAAGAAGCACATTTCACATTTACCAACTGGTGCCCTAGAGATGTGCCTGGGTACAGTTCCCATTAGCCCTAGTCAGTGTCTCTAATGGTAATGGAATTCTTCTCAGTATGTGAAATAAATTAAGACATGAAATAATAGGGTGTACTACTGGGTTTTTCTACCTTGGACTGGCCCCAAAGTTTATTATCTGTAAAATATTCAGGAAACATATATTCAAGGTCAATTCATTATTCCTTCGCACTTAAATCAAGGAAGTATTTCACAAAAAGTAAAATCTGAAAAAAAAACAACCCCTCAGGTTTCCAGTAAAACAAGCATAAAGCACCAATAAGCAAATCCTACAATGATAGATGTCTCTAGAAAGAAGCTTGAATTAACGATTTCTTATTTAGACTAATTTTTATAATAAGCCCAATGTGACCTTTCAATTTTATTATGAGCTATAATAGTTCCAAAATAATTCACTTTTAAATTAAAAAAGTATAATATTCCTAAAAACACTTCTAAAGTGACCTTCTCTTCCCAACACAACTCACTGGAAAGCCAAAGCTAAGCTGTTTTTACTAAGAAGATCCAAAGTGGAAAGTGAAATTCTAAGCTTTACAGTTTTAGCATTTTTTTTCAGGTTGAACAGATTAAACAATTATGCAGTTATTTTATCTAAAACAATAAAATATCTACATCTCCCTGAAGCAAGGAATCCAAGTCTAGCTGGTCAAGAATCTCCTTTTAAGGCTCCAGTTTGCCCAGCATTAGCTCCAGGTGTTACTACTAAGGTAAGAAATAATCTGATGTAGGTGGGCAAAATGCTTGTCTTCCCCTAAAATAAGTACTTTGTCTATGCAAAGAGATATCTAAATGCACTGACTTGTCAGAAAGGAATCTCTAGGGTAGAAATGCAGGAACATGCATTGCAAGGAATAAAAAATAAGCACACAATAAGTTAATAGAGACAGTATACTGATCCTCACTTACAGTTCACATCATAATAGCTATGTAACGTATCTATCTACATAAGAAACCACTGAAAATGAACTGCAATCTACTTTAATGTATCTAATCTCTTTTTATAACTTTCAATATCATTGAAGCTATTCTGGCTCTATGGGCTGCATAGAAAAATGGAATGGAATAAAACTTCCTGTGCCAAGTTGGTCTAATAAAAAGTGTGTCAGAACAATAGTTCTGATGCAACAAAATATTAAGAGATTTTGTGGGAGAAATGAAAGGAGTTGAAATGGAAATATTACTTTTGCAGCCAATACTATTTTCAGCAAGAACTCAGTTTGGAGAACTATAACAAGCTAATATTTCATTTCCCCCTTTATTTTTTTTCTGGTGATAATAAAGTATTGATCTGGAGGGAGATTATCTTTTTTAATTAAAAAGATGTTACATAGCATATACAGTATCTACATGTACTACTGTATGTACCACTATATATACTTCAGCCGACTTTACGCGTGCTCTTGTTCTATTTTGGAGAAAAGAAATACAGTGAATTAGACCTTTGTGTATCATGCTTTATGCATAAAAGCCTCTTACTCTAAGCGTAAGATTTTAACAGGCATAAAAAGTCATCCTTTGATGGAGTACAAGATAAGCCTCCAGAGGATTCATGATTAAGGAATAAAGCAGACCCAACTGACTCCACTGATCAAGTCTCAACTCCTTATTGAATGGCTTCTTGGTCACACTAATGCTACCCAGTCTAGGAAGAGAAGGAAAGAGAACTTGCTTGCCATTGTTTATGGGGTCATTATGGGATCATTCAATAATGGAATTATAACTATACCATGAGTTCTCTTTTCCTTGGGTCATTTTTCTTACATGAGCAATGCCAAATAAACTATTGTGATTACAGAATGGGCAGATGGGACTGAGAGTGTGACATGGTTTCACACATTATACACATAATGTGATTTATTTGAATTTTGGCATAGTATATTATGTGAACCCAGTTTAAGGTCCACATTAATCTTTGTGAGCTGTGATACGTTTAGAACTTTGAGAAGAGTTTACAGGCGTTCCCACAAATGGTTGCAATGGTGGATACACGCAGTCATTTAACAGAAGGCTAACTGGCAAGATTGTGTCCCATCACTATAAAAACCTACAGAGTGGTGCTTTGCATCATTTTACTTCTCATTTTGTTTGTAATTGAAAGGATATTGAAAGAAAATAAAATCAGGGCTAACATGCAATATGAGGTTGCTAAGCATGTTGAACCCATAAATATCAATCATGATTTGTGACTTAATAACATGAATCCAGCCAATTATTCAGCAAATCATAGTTACATGAAATCTGGCTATGAATGACATGGGAACATAGCCAGAGATTCAGATACCTTCATGTAGAGTACCTGGAAGGTAAGCGAATCTATGTCAGCATCAAGCCTCCCAGTGGAACAAGCAAAGGATCACTAAAACGGTTCTGCTGTTTGCAATTTGCTTCTTGCTGATTTTACTGTGGAAACCAGGAATGTCAAAAGTTCCATGATAGCCCATGGTTAGCTGTTATAAGAGATTTGAACAGCACACTTTTAGTGGTGTAGTTGTAGAAACCACAACTCCCTATACTCTGCTCTCCTTTCAGACAGTTCCTGTACTTAAATTGTATTTCTCTCAAAGAGTGCTTTTTCAACGTTAAAAAAATACCCTGTATTATTATTACTGTGCGATTATATAAAGTGGACTTTAAATTTCTCAATACCAATACTCTCTCAAGATGGATTCTTCATTTTACTTTAAGGTAATGCAATCAATCTACCTTCTACACAAAGTAAAAAATTAATATATGAAAAATATGAAGAGGAAGGTCATCAATAATAATTCTATGCTCCAAATGATGTGGATGAACTCAGCTCTGAATACGTGCAAGTAGGTTCAGGCTGCATAGATCCTGATACCTGCAGCATTAATAGTCTGAAGAACCAGCTGTGAAGTTCCAGGGGAAACTAGCAAAACTGTTTTGGTTTTTTTAGTGTTTCCAGTGAAAAAGGTATGGAATTAAGAGTAAAATTCACAAGGTTTTATCCACTGAAAACTGGCCTGCTGCCCGTGGAAGCTCTTAAACAGGATCACCATTATTCTTAGATATATAACTGATGAGCTGCAAGGGTGTCCATGAAAGGTTGCATGAGATAATCTGTTGAGAAGTAGAAGATCAGGCCAAAGGTGATGGAGATGGGAAGAGCAGGTAGTGCCTTCTTAAAGACTGCAAGCAATAGAAGGGTTAAGCACAGACCCTAAGAGAAAGAAAAGGGACATGATCAGCAGGACTACACCTAGCTGGAATATTTTTTTGTACAGATAAATATAAAAAATATTTAAAATCCTGTGATACAGAAACGAGAATGAGAAATTATTTCATCTGAAGATAATGATTCATGCCTTTGCTATTAACTCTGCTGGATTCCTGCAAATTGGCCTACATGGCCGGCTACCCCATGAAGATGATCCAAAGTCTACAGCAGGCACAAATTGTAGTTGATCTGTAAAAATGGGTTTAACAAAACAAAATGGGTTTAATTCCTCCCCTTGTTATAGCAGCTGCACTGGTTGCAATTCAAGGTGCGGTTTATTAGCTACAGGACCTTTTGGATTGGGTCCATATTACCCTGAAACTGTTTACTAAATCTCCCCTGGTATGTGTTAGCAAGAAGATAGTCTTGGAAAGTTTCCACCTTCCCAGAAGATGAAGAAAACAGGGGGTTGGAGAATGGCCTTCTCAATTGCAGCACTATATATATATAGGATGGTCCCTACCATATTAGCTTACCTTTTACTGCTTAACTAGGTGTGAGAAAAATAAAATAAGGGTTTGCCCCACTGTGTTATTAATGTTGTACCCTACTTCAGTTCCCTAAATATGCTTTAGCTGCCTAGAGGTAAACTTACTAACTCAAGTTAGAATATGGATGCTGACATTTTTCTAGCTTTGCTTAAGAGTACAAATGAGTATATATTCCTGAACGATACATTCTTCTATTCTTGATTCTGTTGGGGCTTTTTAAATATCTGGTTGAGTACCAAATAACCAATAAAGTATCAATAAACATTTAAAACAGTGTTAAATGTGCATTTAAACAATGGCTGGCTGGGAAATTTGGGAAGTAGAGGTCCACACATCTTAGAGTTGCTAAGGTTTTGAAACACTTAATTACATAGTGAAAAAAGAAAATAATGTTAAAACATTCATGAACTGGGAGAGACATGGTAACAAGGTCAGCCAATGAATAGGCATAGCAACTAAGTCAGCCAATGGGAGCTTAAACACATCTGAGTCTGTGCAGAGAATCAAAACTGAAACTTAAGCTAGAAGGCTGGGCGTGGCTCAGCCCACTCTGTACTCTGTCTACTCTGAACTAGAAACTGCTTGTAACTGCTGCTACATTAAAGAAAAATTCTGCTACTGGTATTGTAAATACTCATTTGTTATTATGTAAATAAAGAAGTTAATAAATCCAGCTGAATCAGTTATCTGTGTGTGCTTCTGGATTTGATTTATGCAACGAACTCTGACAAATAATATTTAGGTTATCATCACCTTTCAGATCTTAATACTAGAAGCTAAACAGAATGTCATATCACCCTAAAGATTCAAACTGATCCTGTTAAAAAAGCCCACTCATTATCATTTGAGTAAGCCCTCCCAATCAAGTGTCATCCCAACTGTATTGGGATTCACTCTTCAGTCTCAAGTGTTCAATGTCTAGGACCCAACGCTGATAATCCATGCTGCTAACCTTGTTTTACAGTATGTCAAAGGACATAGCAGAAGAATAGGCATTTAAATAATTTCTGTCTTTTCTCCCATGCAAACAAAATAATCCCAGAGCAGGTCACAACTCTGAGATAATTCTTATCCTCAGGTTTACACTCAAAAGGAAGCACGACAGGGAAAGAAGCTGAAAGTACAATGGTACTGGCATACTGTATGATTTTTACTTACTATGAGGATGGCTACAAAACAAGCCAATGTTGTATTCCAGTCCCCACTAGCAGTGGCAGCTGCTTTGCCGACAAGCACGCTATAGAATATAAAGTCTCCTAGACCCAGCTTGACTCCTCCTATTAGAAGTAAAAATAATTCCATCAGATAGCTGCATCTGTCTTCCAACACATACAGTAATTTAAGTTAGGTTTAGCAAACATGACATTTATGAACATCATGGGGCTCTCAGAAACTTTCCTTTGTATACCAAATTTTCTGACTTTTAAAAATAAGACCTCTTTTATTTGTATAGGTGCTGATTACCACCTGTAAAGATGTACATGGGATAGGATCAGGCTATTTGTGGGACCACCTGGCCCCCATTGTTTCTTCCCACCCACCAAGTCTAGCAGAAAGGGCATGCTCTGTGTTCCCTCCATCAAATAATGCCATTTTCTTGGGCCCTGGAGACCTGTTTTCTCTGTGCTGCACCCAGCTTGTAGAAAACCATCACCAACACTCTAAAGACCCCAACGTTTTTAGTCTTTCATAAGGCTCAGAAGACCTGGCTGTTCCTCCAGAATTTTGTCCAGGAAGTTGGACAATATCTGTGGGGTTCTCGGTGCTCTCTGAGCTTAAGTCGTTTTCTTGCAGACATTTCATTATCCAGCCAGGTAACATAATCAGTGCCAAAAATGAGTGGTGTTGGATCTCTGTTGGGAACTGTGATCATCTAGACCAGGGGTCTGCAACCTTAAACACTCAAAGAGCCACTTGGGCCCGTTTCCCACAGAAAACAAAACAACGGGAGCCACAAAACCTGGGTGGATGTGGTTGTGCAAGGCGCTGCAAGAGCAGCAGGCAGGCCATGGAGGGGGTATTGGGTTTTCCCCCTGCCCCACGCCAAAGGAAAGCCAGCTGGGCTTCTCCTTCCCTCCTACCCTTCCCCCTGCTCCCTTCTCCCCACTCAATCCTACTTTGGGACAGAGAAGCGCGCGCTGGAAACATGTGTTGGGGCGACGTCGGAGTGCGTCTTCTGACCCTCTGGCGCTTGCCTGCACCTCTCCGTGCTCCTCCAGGCCTGGCTTGCTGGGGGGGAGCAGCCCTGACACCTCTGCTTCCCCCACCACGGCCCCAGCCATTGCTGCCCGGGGAAGGAACAGGAAACACAAAGTGGCGCGTTTCAAAGGCGGCGAACAGCGTTCCGCTGCGAGAGCCGGGCCAGGCCTCTCTGCCATCCAACTCGCCAATGGGGCAGCTTCTGCCAGGCCATCTCCCCCCTCCCCACTGGGCTGTTGTGCTCAGTGCTCGGTGGGGGAGGGGAGCGCTTCCCTATGCTGCCCCCTCTCTCTTGGCCCTGCCGACAAGGGAGGAGGAAGGCCAGGCTTGGGGGATGGCCCCCACCTCACAAGATCCGCCCCCGCCATTCTCTCCCAGCCCTCTTTGGTGGCGGCAACAGCAAATGTACCACAATGAAGGCGGAATGCTGTTGCCGCGCAAAGGCAAGTAGAGGGGCGCTTCGCTCCTGCACTAAGGCTCCGGCCATGCCATTGCCGTGACAGGATGATGGCTCTTTCATCCCTCTGCCATGACAGGGTGACAGGGAGCCGCAGCAGAGGGCCCAAAGAGCCGCAGGTTGCAGACCCCTGATCTAGACCAAGCTAAGTCCAAAAACATTAAGGAATTCCTGGAAGTCTGGCACTCAGACAAATCAGCCATCAACAAGCACAAACAACATCTACATTCAAGAGACAATCAAAAAGCTAAAAAGGAAACAAAACGGTCAAAACACCTCCTTGTCAGCAATCAACACTCAGATAAGCAAAGACTAACACCAAGATTAATACTAGACCGACAATCAAGTAGTAAACAATTCCCTAATCAAGGAACCATTCAGACAATCACACAGTAAACTAATCAAAGAATCACCAAGAACATTCCCACCAACACTGACAGGGCAAGCCACTTGTAACATAGAGCAAATCCCATTTCCTTGTAGCACTGATGATGTTATCTAGTTGGATAATGAAATGTCTGCAAGAAAATAACCAAGCTCGAAGGGTCCCAAATGGACTCCAGTTCAACCCTGATTTACAAATATTTCTTCCCTTGGTATGCAATATCTATTGGTGATGTGATTTTATTTGGGAATTATATAACCAGGACCTCATGAGTTATACATATATACAGTTATATTGTTAAAAAAAGTGCATTATACTATTTTAATGTTTGCATGTTATCCAGAGTCATTGCTATGAGATGAGTGGCTCTATAAATCATTTAAATAAAATAAATAAATACATTTGCATCAATCTGTTTTGGTCTTAAGGCTCTCTCTGGATTGGTACAGGGTGCCTAAAATACTTGCTTGCCTCCTCAAAAATGGGTGTTTTGTGACCTCTATACTCACTGTTGTGGCCAAGTGTACTCACTAGCAGATCTTAAGATTTAAATGAGTCCTCATCCCAAAAAGATTACATACCCCATGTTACAAAGTAATATTTTAGTTATTTCCTACATGCAGAATAGCATTTCTTTGTAGCCCTCACTTAAGACCACCAAAGCATATGAAGTGGCCAACATTTGATTTCTACCTTAATGTAAGGAAGCACCCAATGTTCCTGCATTTTGTAACTACAGCCACAAAGTAAATTCAGGGCCAAAATAAATGAATGAATACACAGAACCAATCTCAAGCAGATTTGCTGTAATCCAGGACCTCCCTAGGATTTTTCACAGATGGTGTATGTCGTAAAGGAAACAAGGATGGAAATACTCTTTCATGCTCAAAATCCTTGCTCTTTCTCCAAAATCTTCATTTAAAGGCTCAACTGAAGAGAACAACTATCCAACAGCAAAATGACTCTTAGCTGTAGAAATCATTGTAATACTTCTTTTAAAGACAGCTGCTCCTATTTTAAAGGATTAATAATAGTCAATTTTTAATTTGCTTAAGTGACAACAGCTTACTTTCTTCCTCCTCCTGGCTTTCCTCAAAGTTGCGGGCAATTTGACCAAGTTGTTGGCCACTTTGATCAATAGTTGAGTTTCTCATTTCTGGAACTTCAGGCTCAGCATATGAAGAATTGTCATGGGTCTCTGCTTCTTCAGCCAATTTGAGGCATAACAATGAGAGAAAGACAAGCCAAAACAAGAAAAATCAATGTATTACAGTAAAATTTAAGGAAAAAAAATGTTAGAATAAAAGTTCCCTCTGTTGTAACAAGACTGTGCAATAATACTGATTTAACCCAGTTGCCATGGAGAAGATAACTGATTCGTTCTCTGTTGTTGCAGAGCTAGGGTGTAGAATTTATAGTTTTCCTAATGTTGTTTACAAGGTTCATAAATTCATATGACTGGTCATGCTGGATCTGAATCTTACCACCAACCTACTCTCAAATTTAAAAAAAAAAATATCTTTTTTCTGTGCATAAATTGCCAAAGGGGTTCAGAACCATTCTTCAGTCAGTAACTGAATTAACTCTTTCAATGCAGAGATTTCTAATGCAGCTCCCATACAAGTCTCACGGAAACTTCCCTTTATAATTATAGCTTGCAATAAGCAAGAAATCCAGTGAATATAATGCATTGCAGATTCCATTTAAATTCTATTTAACAACAAAAGAATGACCCTTGTTGTATCAAGTGTATCAATTACCTGGATCTCGTATCTCCTGAGAAGACCTTCTTTGTGCATTGTCTGGCTTTGCCATTCCTATTGTCCACATCATAGCAGCTGAAAGAAAGAGCAAACAATATACAACTTATGAAACAAGACTGATGGATTGTTCAAAGTTACAAAGTACAGTATAATCAAAAGCCCACCCTACATTTCTCAATTGTCATATATTAAGAAAATGTGTCAATGCTACAGATACTTGCATTTGCCTATCAGTACACATTTGCCTTCCGTGTGCCTCGGCATAAAGCCATGCTGCCCACATGACCATGAAAAAGTCTTCAGATAACGCTAGTTCCCTTGGATAGGAAACAGAGATGAGTACTGCCCCATAGAGTCAGACGCAACTGGACAGGGAAATCTTTATTTATTTTTACACAAAAAACTATTTGTTCAATCCATCAGTGAGTTATGACATTTCTCTAAACACAAACGTCTTCCGTCAATATACACATATAACTTCTTTGTTTTTTCTAGGTGTATTGGATAATCATCCAAAAGTTCATGAATCCTGCACTACTGGCATTTTTATTTATTTTATTTATTCTTCTTTTGTTGCTTTATGATTTCACAAAATACAAAACACAACTAACAAAGGAAAACCATAGGATGAAATACAGCTGAAGCTCACAGATAGTTGACAGTTCATGAAGACAACACAGGACTAGACAGACAAAGGATTTTTATTTTCACTCAGTTTTAATTCAGTTTGCTAAATGCACACTTTCTTTAAGAATTGGCATATAAACATCAACAAATTTATTCAAAAATGCTTGGTGAATGACTAATGACAAAATTATTGTCTGAGTTGGAAGAATTTCACATAGCATAGACTTTAAATTCGTCCCTCAGATGAATTGCTCAGGACCTCCCTGTAAACATAATTCCTGGTTTTGCTCTCTGGCCGGAGGATGACCAGGCTGTCAGGTGAACTGACTATGGAGAATGCCACATAGAACTGGCCATGGGAGAAACAGGCAGCTTCCCTTGTGTTTTCCTAATCACATCTGTAAATATTTTCCTCCGTTTTTTGCCTCTTTTCCCTTTAACTGGTGTTACAGTAGAAGGAACAGATTCGTCTGAACGGAGGAGGAAAATAAGGGAGGGAAATCTGTCTCTGCCTACCAGCATCCATCGGTATTCATCTGGATAGCGTGGCTTAGCTCAACTGTTCTGTAGTAAAGCTGCTTGCTGCTGTAAAGCAAAAGCGAAACTGAAACTCCTCTGCTTGTGTTTTGCATTTGGATCAGATTTCTTTTCAGGTGGGGAGGGGGGAGTAGAACTCCTTAGCATCAGAGCTTGTTAATATTAATATAAGAAATACTCATGCTACGATGGTCATTTTGAAAAATCGTTTCTTAGTGAGCACCTAGAAGCCAAGAGGAACATACATGGCAAATTTCAAGTTTGTAGGCTTTACGGTTCTGGAGATTTCGTGATTAATGCGTGAGTGGTTTTCGCTTTTATATATATAGATTTCCTGCTATATACTTCGAAAGTATTGTGTTGTAAGTCTGCAGAAGACAGCTAGATGTGTGCATCTTTTTTTTTAAAATGTCTTTTTCTAAATGGAAGAAGGCTTAACAGTATTCCCAAAAATATTTTTTTCCAAAAGGCAACTGGATTTTCTTGGTTTTTTTTTTTTAAATTTGAAATGTTTAGCTTCTCATCCTAGAAGCTTCTTCAGTTCAGTTCACTTCTTCAGAACTAAAGAAGCTTCTTGAGGAGAAGCGAAACATTTTCAAAGAAAAAAAAACCCAAGAAAGTCCAGTTGCCTTTTGAAAAAAAGCATATTTGGGACAACCATGAACTGGATGATTGGGAATCTCCATAGATGCTTAACAGTACTATTAATTTGCAGATAAGGTCTATGTTATTTTCATTTAAATTATTTCATAATTTGTTTTATAGGCAAAAGCAAGGAACACAAAGATGGGAGAAGTACACAAATTCACACAAACAAATATTTTGGAAACAAAAATCCTGGAAAAAAACCCTTCAGACAGAGGAAGCAAAATCAGGTTACTCCCTTTTGGACAGCCAAATCAGATATGACTCCAGATATCCGATTAATCTGATTCCCAGTGGCCTTGGGGTACAGTAATATCAAAATAAAAGAATGGCTGTCCTAGTCATGCTGAATTTCTCTTTGTCTTTTTTAAACATGGAGCAAATTAGGTTTTATCCACACAATTTCTTCCCACTGGCTTTACAAGATTCTTCAGCAGCCTCACTGTAGTAGGCAATTTAGGAGACTAGGAAAACTAAAAGGAGCTGCAATTAACAGGGCTTATTACAAGTTTATTTTCAGCAGGGAGTAACAGTATATCTATAATTCAATATACCACTGCCATTTCTAGTGGTAGCAGGAGCCCGAGCCAAAACAGTGATTCCTGTTTCCTTCCTAAATTTAAAAATTTACTAGAGAAAAATTGTAACTTATCAAAAGAAATCGGGAACCTGGGCATCAGGCCCATACTTGCAAACACCTACTGTAACTTTGCAAGGCCAGAAACTTTCCTCTTAAAAAAATGTTGAGGTAATCAGGAAGTTTAATTTTATATCTATTTCCATGATCTGGGAATATCCAACAATATTTCTGTACAGGAGAGAATCAAGAGAGAATTTCAATTTTCCTTCATTTTCATTCTGAGATAATATTTTCAATTAACAAGGCACCGCTAGTTGCTACAACAGGGGTAATTCTATAAAGGCCAGTCATACAAAAGAAGCCTGTATTTTACTCACAGGAATAAATAAGTGCAGGAAATATTGGCTCATTTCTCTCTTGTGCTGTTTCCACCAACATTCGGAGAGGTCCCTTTGGACACAAAACTGCTATCAAGTCTGTGGACAGAAAAAAAATGTCAATTTAATCCCAAGTAGCATTCTGAACATCTATTTTTTTGGCTGATACATGGCAGGGAGTTCTTTCACACTTCTCTCAAAAGGTACTTATAGCTTTACTAAATCATAATAATAGCAGTAAAATAGAGTACAATATACAAAGAAAACATTCTGAATCTTGGAGAGTTTCCTTTTTGAAATGAGAGAGGAGATAAAAGCAATTTCAGAATATCAAACCAGGGAAATAGGAATCCAGGGAATAAAACACCCATATAAGAAATTCCAGGGAAATAAAACCACCAAACTTTATATGGCACACATAATCTAATCCAGAAGTCTTCAAACTTGGCAACTTTAAGACTTGTGGACTTCAACTCCCAGAATTCTGTCGGCTATGCTGGCTGGAGAATTCTGGGAGTTGAAGTCCACAAGTCTTAAAGTTGCCAAGTTTGGGGACCCCTGATCTAATCCTTCTTGACAAATGCAGTCCAACCTTACCATTAGGCAAAGCAAGGTAGTGGACTTATGAATTAATTTTGATATCACTGAAAAGATGGCAAACAATCTCTTACTTCATTTATATCCAGCTGCAAATTCTTCTCAGTCTCTTAATTACCCCTCCTTTGCCATGAAAAAATTGTGAAGAAATGTAGCCAATATAATAATTGAAAGAGCAAAAGGGACAATCGGAATGAAACTAAGAATTGGAGAAATATTTAAGTAGAAACATATTCTTAGACTGCACAGGATTAGTTTTGAGAAGCATTTTTTGTATACAGGTAGTCCTCAACTTACAACCACAATTGAATCCAAAATTTCTGTTATTGAGACATTTGTTAAGTGAGTTTTGCCCCATTTTACGACCTTTCTTGCCACAGTTGTTAAGTGAATCACTGCAGTCGATAAGTTACTAATCTGGTTGCTAAGTGAATCGGGCTTCCCCATTGACTTTGCTTGCCAAAAGGTTGCAAAAGTTGATCAGATGACGTTGGGACACAGCAATGGTCGTAAGTGTGAACCAGATGCCACGCATCTGAATTTTGATCATATGATCATGGGGATGCTACAAAGGTTATAACTGAAAAATTACCAGAAGTCACTTTTTTCAGTGCAGTTGTAACTTTGAACTGTCACTAAATGAACTGTTGTAAGTTGATGACCATCTATAGTACTTAAAATTGGCCACAGTCTCTTAACATGTATTTTAGAACAATTATTGGATTTTTTTTTTAAAAATCCCTTTAAAGCTTTGCTGTGATTTGTTGTTTCAATGCATCTGACTCCGAGCCACATTCCAATGTCATAATGAATAATGATTATAATCAGTTACCAGAGTTTGCTCTCCTTGTCTCTGCACGGGGCTACACAGAACAGTTAGAATATTTCTACTCCCATTTTTGACAAACTATGGCTTGTCAGGTTTGGAAAGCATTAGTGGCCATTATCAGAGTGGAGCTTGCAATCAGATTAGAGTAATACTCAAACCCAGCCTGGAGAAGATCATAATAAATCAAGGTTTATTGCACTATTTGAATGCAACTTTCTGAATACAGGTTTCAAAGCTGAAATAATCTCTCTGAAGTGAAATGCAAAGATTTAATATTTATCATTATTTATGATTTCTAGGACACGGCATTAACTTGGTTTAGTCTCCTCACAAAAGACACGCTCAGTTTACAGAGGAGGATCACCTTACAAATCCTTCTGTTGTAGACATACCATAAACAGAGATGCCTCCCAGGATGACCCAAGCTGACCACTCTGGCAAGTACTTAATGAAAACTAAAGCCATCAAGGCACTGATCATAATGAGATAGGCTTGCTGAAGTTTCAAAGGCCCCTTCCAGTGGATGCAAATCATCCCAACTGCTCCAAAATTCCAGATGACAAAGAACAGGGTAGGGTAATCCATAGCCACGTTGTAGGTCTTGAGTACTTCGCTGTCAGACAAAAAACAAACAAACCAAAAAGTAATTCACTGCCATGATGTAGTAACTGTGAACTAACAGCACAAGGTGATCCTGCACTATATAGGAGAGAGGAAGAACAGGGAAGTTGCAGACGTATGACCAAAATCATGTGCTGTATAACTGAGTTTCCAAGGCTCATGGGATCAAAACAAGATCAAGATACTTGATCCCATGTCACATTACAGTATGTGTCCATCTAGCCAAGCAGATACTAATCTAATCACAGCTCTTCGGGATCAGCATAATTTTTTTTCCACATAAGTTATTATGTGATGTCAAAGAGAAGACAACAACCACATTAGAGATGTTCTACAACTACTTAACCAATAAGCCATCGTCCCCACTACAGGTCCCTTGGAAGTGGGTGGGAAAGCTGATATTTTAATTCAGAATACAAAATATATATGGACCAACTAGATTAGGAAGGGGATATTATACATCGCCCAATAACTAACTCAACCTAATTTTAAAAGCTAACAAATAGAAACAAGAGCCATCTAGTCTTGTCTATCATAAATATATTTCAAATGCTATCTGAAATTTTGCTAACAGTCAACCTAGGTTTCACACAATTATACAAATACCATTTAATGACCTGGCATAGTTACTAAGCAGTGACTGCTTTATCAGACTATAAGCAGAGGTGGGTTCCTGCCAGTTCGGACCGGCTCTATAGAACCGGTGGCGGGAATTTCTCCCCGCTCGCCAAACTGGCAGCGATGACCGGCTGGACACGCCCCCGAACGGCTCTCGGCGGCGCCATCTTGTTTTTTGCTTCTGCACACGCACAGAAGCTGTTTTTTGCTTCTGTGCATGCGCAGAAGCTGGGTTTTTAGCACTGCGCATGCGCGCGCCCAGTAAGGAAGTGAATCGGCAGCGAGGTAAGCCAGAACCCACCCCTGACTATAAGAAATATGAGAATGAAAGCAAAGCTCCAACAGACTACTCCCCTTCTTTAACCATATAAAGACGCTCATTATTTAAGAATGAACATTTATCTTTAAGGAACTTGCTTTTTTCCTCTTCCCTGCTCATGCTATTCTCTTTTTGTGTCATGTTATTTCATTTTTTTTTTGGCTGATCATATATGTTTTCCTGTTATTCTTCAAAAATCTGAAAGAAAAACCCTTGCAAATCATTTAGCAATCCCTCATTAGGATCTATACTAACCTGCATCTATCCTTGTTTAAAGGAATACTAAGTGATTTAGAATTCACAGTTCTCACTTACCCAAGGTAGATGTAAGTGAAGAGAAACAAAAGCATCAGCGATGAGAGAATCAGCCACCCGTGAATAAACTGCAAAAGATGACAATATGCTATTTAGGTGTCTTTCTTGCACATTCCAAAGATAACTACATTGACCTGGTTTTGCTATAGGTTTCTCTTCAATTCACTTCCTAGCTAAACGAAGCCTTCCCAGCACATGCTAGCATACCTGGAGAGAGGGGGGAAGGCTTCCTTAGGAAGACAAAGAAGAGTAAAGAAGACCTCCAACTCTAAATGAAAGTCGAAAAATTCATAGGAATTTTTAGAAAAAAAAGTGTTCACTGGAAAATGCCAAGAGTTTTTCAGGGAAAAATTACTTCCGAGGGACTATGTATTTCTGTGCAACTCTGACAGGAGTAAAAAGCTTGATTTCCCCTTCATTTACTTTGCCACCTAATTGATATTTAAAGTTTTTCTGAGGCCTGTCGAACAGTCCTCTCTTCCAAATGTCTAGTACCGTGATGGTGAACCTATGGCACATGTGCCACAGGTGGCACGTGGAGCCAGATCTGTGGGCACGCAAGGCGTTGCCCTATGTCAGCTCCAGTGCGCATGCGCATGCTGGCCAGCTGATTTTCGGCCTTGGGAAAGGCCGTTTTCGCCCTCCCCAGGCTTCAGGAGGCTTCCCTGAAGCCTCCAGAGTGCGAAAAATGGCCCAACCGGAAGTTCGGAAAAATGGACTTCCGGTTTGCCCGTTGGGCCATTTTTCGTTGGGCTTCAGGAGGCTTCCGTTTTTCCAAACTTCTGGTTTGCCCGTTGGGCCGTTTTTCAGGGAAGCCTGAGGGTGAAAAACGGCCCAACGGGGGGGGGGGGATGTGCGGGGATGCTGTATGTGCAGTGTGGTGCGTGTGTGGGGGGGGTTGTGTGCCGGCACATGTGCACGCTAGCGTGCGCACTCCCATTTTTGGCATGCAAGAAGAAAAAGGTTCGCAATCACTGCTCTAGTACATTCTCTATTCCTGCCCCCCTCTAAAACTTCTGGTTTTTGAATATTCTATCACGATATCAGCCTCTTATTTAATGATTATCCTTCTACTTACCTTTTTAAATCTCATTATATAAATATATAATGAGATTTAATGGATATATACGTATAGCTACTCAAAAGTCTGCAAGAACCATGAGGATACCAAGTTTTGAATTTATCATCAGAAGTCGTTTATAAATATTTCCCTAATTAGGCTAGCCTTCTCTAACAAGTGCCCTCTATATATGTTGGTCTCCTATACTCATAACTATCAGTTAACTGTATTGATGATAAGGTAAAAGGCTTCCCCTGTCCACTCATCTCCAACTCTAGGGGCAGGTGCTTATTTCTGTTTCCTAGCTGAGGGAGCCAGCATTGTCCAAAGATACTTCCGTGGTCATGTGGTCAGCATGACTATACACAGAGTTGCACAGAAAGCTGTTACCTTCCCACCGAAGTGGTACCTATTTATCTACTTGCATTTGCATGCTTTTGAACTGCTAGGTTGGCAGGAACTGGGGCAAGAACGGGAGCTCATCCTGTCACATGGCACTTGGGCTCTTGAACTGCTGACCTCCCAGTCGACAAGCCCATCATCATAAACACATAAGCCACTGTGCCTCCTATGTATTGATGATAAATGGTGCGAAATATAGTCTCAACATATTCTGGCAGCAGGCTGGAGACGTTTTTGTTGCGTTAAAAACTTCTCCTCTAGAAGAATTCACTTTGATCTGATGCATTATCAGCAATGCAGATCTGTTTGAAAATACAATTTCATGACTCAACATTTTTCAACATATTTTGGAATGAAGGATGCCTTATTTTGCCTCTAGGGTCACTCTTAAAACATCATATAGAACAGGGGTATCAAACTCAAGGCTCGCGGGCTGGATCCGACCCACAGGGTGCTTAAATCTGGCCCACGGGGCTGGCCTGGAAATAGCAAAGGACCGGCCCGTGGTGCCTCTAGCAGCCAAAACGGGGCGCGGGGAGGCCATGCACACACACCCCGCACCCGTTTTGGCCGGCAGGGTGCTGCAGGAGCCGCCAGGCCAAAAACGGGGTGTGGGGGGCTGTGTGCATTCCCCGTGCCCTGTTTTGGCTGGCAGGGTGCTGCAGGAGGCATCTGTCCCATCTCCCCCCTGCCCCCCCTGCCCGGCCTACAGAGAACTACAATGCTGATCCGGGCCCTTGAAGAAATCCAGTTTGACACCCCTGATATAGAACATATAGAGGAGAGGAACCCCTTACAAAGTTTAATGTGTCAAGATAACCTATAGAAAGATCTTACTTCTTTACCAACAGTTTGAACAATTTAAAATATTGAAAAATAACAGAGGTTCTTCTAAATCCTGCAAAATTCTTCAAAATATTACTTTTCTGCAGTCAACGTTTTTTAAAAGGTGTGACGGTAACACTTCTACAATGTTTCCAATCCATGCAAAAATGCAGACGAATTGCCTAAACCGACATTGCAGATGTATACCATAAGAATCACTGAGGATCATGCCTAAAGAATGCTGATTGCCATGGAGTCAAAGTATCTGACACAATTAATTCAAAGGCTTTTATAATTTGAGGCCCTTGACTAACATATTCAAAGCCTTGCCTTATAGCAACGATATTTGTACAGCAAAACCAAAAAGATGGTCATCACTAGAATAACACTGATCATGATGATGGTATTCAACACAGAGCTCAGGAGACGCTGGCCCACATAGGGGGTATCTTCACTGAAGGGGGTATAAATCCTGAAAGAAAAGGCAAAATATCTTAATAGAAGAAGCTCACTGACTACCAAGACAAAACCCAATCCCTCCAAAATATATGTATTACAAAATGCCAATCTTTAGCTCAAACACAGAGGCAATAGAAACAAGACATTTATAAAACAGGCAAGGTAGCTTTTGAATTTACCGTATCTTTAGCTACAGTACCATCCCCCAATCAAGGTATGCTGGATTTCCACTCATTAATTTCTATCCAGGATGGCCAAAGGGATTTGAACACCAAAACATCTGAATGATTCCAGGTTGGAAAAAATTGAGCAACTTGTTATGCGCAGATTATGGAAATATCATTGAAGTACAGGGATTTTCAACCTGTGAAATCCAGTGGTGTTTGTATTTATATATATCTGATTTCATGTGGACTTACAACAACACAGCATACATTTAAAAAATTTAAGAGCCTTTTAAAACTTGACTCCTGGATGTCTCCATGCTTTACCACAAATTTACTATTTCCGCTTAGGAATTATGGGAGATTGCACTCCAAACACCCCTGGAAGAAACTAAAAAGAAAATAATCTTAATGTAAATAATGCATTCATTGTCTATGGAGATTCTCAGTCATCCAGGTCATAGTTGTCTCAAAAGTGCTTTTTCAAGAGGCAACTGGACTTTCTTTGTTTTTCTTTGAAGACGTTTCACTTCTCATCCAAGAAGCTTCTGCTTCCTCAGAGCTGAAGAAGCTTCTTGGATGAGAAGCGAAACGTCTTCAAAGAAAAACAAAGGAAGTCCAGTTGCCTCTTGAAAAAGCACTTTTGGGACAATGCATTCATTGTTTTAGAGTCTGTGAGGGATCACTTACAGTTGCCCATTCTTCTCAGTGTAGAAACGGACTGACTTAATGGTTGCAACAACAACAACCATACACAGTGTTACAGGCACAAACAGCATGATCACATGCTTTGCTCCATATTTTAAGGTCAACTCTTCTTCCTCATTATCCAGCACAATATGTCCTTTTTCTGCTCTTTCTGGATCAGGCCCATGTCCCTCTGCTTTATTAGAGCTGCTAGTGCTGCCAGTACGTCTATTCTGCAATAACAATAAACAGAGTTAGCAACCGTTGTACAGATCTACTTTCCCAACAGAGTTCTTTCTGGACTGCTTAATGCCTTCAAAACCTCTTGCCAAAAGGGTCATTTCAGACATCTAGAAACCGAGAAGACAAAAATATTGTAGGAAACTGAGGAATAAAAAAAAATTATTCAGGAAGTTGCTGTTTTCAGAGGTTAAGGAATATGCCCAGCAACCATAATGCCTTAGCTGACATAATGTGACAGAAGGATGCACAAAATAATCCAGTTCAATACTGCCTTCTTTCCCCATCCTTTATCCCCACGATCAAATTCTGAAAATATAATATGGATCCTCACAATTACGATTGTCCTTACTAACTGCTAAAATCTGCCAACTTCTCTCATGAATTGTAAAAACAAGAGCCTATAGTAATTATATAGAATCTATATAGCTATAGTTACTATATAGAATCTATAGAGCCCATAGCCAGTTAATCTAAGGCAGGACTAGAACTCATGGTCTCTTAACCAAGAGTTCTAGTCCTGCCTTAGGCACAAAGCCAGCTTGGTGGCCTTGGGCCAGCCACTTTCCGTCAGCCAAGGAAGGAGACAATGGCAAATCACATCTGAAAAACCTTGAGAAGAAAACTGAAGGAAAATTTACAAGAAAAGTCCAGGCAGTCTCAAAAAAATCAGACACAATTAAATGAAAAAAAAAGAGAGAGAGAGAGAACACAATTGATGCCACACAGATATACTTCCTCAGTAAGAGCATATCTTCACTTGTGCAGTCTTGCCATGTGAGGCTATGGTAGGAGGGAAGGTCTTTGATTTATCAGCCACTGGCTGACTTTAAAAAATTAATGTGAAGTCCTGGTGTGAGAAGGTGGCTCAGGCTCAAATACTTTAACGCAGCCAGCCCAATGCTTTGGATGTCAACTCCATACCCCCAGCCAGGATGATTAATAGTCCTACTTGGTTAGTACATAGTCCAATGTATCTATGATGGGGGAACAGTGGAAAAACTACCCTAATGTACTTGAACATCTGAAACTGCCAGTCTAGCCCTTTGAAAGATACAAAAGAAGGACTCACAGAAAATGACCTCACACAGAGAACAGGATCACCATTATATACCAGGGGTGAAATTCAGCCGCTTCTATCCGGCTCGTGCGAACCAGTAGGGCCGACTGTGCGAAGCCCCGCCCACCCGCTCAGACGTCATGACGTCCTTTTGCGACGATTTTCAGGCTCTGTGCATGCACGGAAGGCTTTGCGCATGTGCAGAGAACAGCGCGGGCAAGCGAAGCCAGCACGCGCGCAGCGCACACACATTTGCAAACCGGTAGGGAAGGTAAGTGAATTTCACCCCTCTTATATACTATAACTGGATGCTAAGACAATGGAGCAGATTTGTTTTCTGTTAGCGCGTGGAAGACAAATCTGATTCTAACTAAATTTAGACGTTTCCTGATAGTAAGGTTCAGCATTAGAACTGCCTTGGGATATAGTGAGTTCCCTTTTGCTTGACCTATTTAAGTAGAGGTTGAATAGCCATCAGTCAAGGACATCGTAATAGGTACTGCATTGCGCAGGAAGTGATGTACATTAGGGACTTTTTTCAGGGTTCAGACAAAATCTGATTTCATTTAAATGCAATTAAACTGATTTTCATTCATTAAATACAATGACTACTAATATCTCGTATGGTATGTATTAATGATTTTAGACTCTTGCCATCCTAAAGATTATTGAGCAGCAACTTTTGGAGAGAGTCCAGCCCTAAGGTGACTAAATGACTTCTATAATCCCTGCCAATTCTAAGCAAAGCTGCACATGCTTTTCCAGAGACTCCTACCCTGTGGGAAAGCGTTTCTGTAGCTTCAGATGCTTGTGCTCCATCATGATAAGAAGGCAGAAGGGGGCTTTCAGGTGACATCAATGATGTCCTTTCATTGCAAGGTTCCTCTTCACTGTCAGAATTGTTCATGAAGGCGATCATGCTTCCTTCTTCATGGAGAATCTTAATCACACTCCAGACACTGCAGAAATAAATAATGTAGAAGAGTAAGAGCAAAACAAACTGCCCAGAATAATTGCAAAATTGAAGAGCCTTTAACAAGATAGCTTCCAAAACTGATTTTTTTCCCTGAAATAACCAGTATTTCAGAACTATTAAAAAATATTTCACCTTTATTTAAAGTTGATTTTTTTATGCTATGGCGTGTGGTTTTTTAAAAAAATGTATTGGAATTTAATTTTTAAAAGGCTAATACTGTTTTTCTAGGGCTCTCAAAACCAATACCTTCTAGCTGACTTAGGTTACATTTTGGGTAATCCCAGCCACTTATTTAATTGCCGCTAAATTTGAAGAGCATCAGGTTGGGAAAGGCTACTGTTGTATACCAATTCTACCCAACAGAGAAACAGGTTTAAATGGCGTATGTTACCAATAACAGATCTCTATCATCTAGTCGTCTAGTCACAGTCTCCCCCACAAAAGTGAAAGATGCAGTGTATTTCTTTTTCAACTATACTACAAAAACTCAGCTGTTTGTTTGAAACCTTCAATTGGGCAAAATGGTGTATTGTAGGGAAACAAATTTTGAATCAATGTTTCTCAAATAAACTAACTTAAAGAATGCCTCCAAAATCCAGGACCCATTACCTCCCTTGGGATTGAAATTTGGCAAAGTTATGGCCACTTTAGCACTGTTGCACTTAGCCACAGTGACCATCATTTCTAATGCTCCCTGCCAGCTTCCCACAAAGGTAATCAATGGGAAAGACAGCAGGAAATCAGAAGCTGTTACTGCTCCCACGGCTTTTCTGCATGGTCATTCGGTTTCTCTGTTTAGGTATAGAAGTGTCTCTGAAACAACGACCCAATGGTTCATGAGTTTTCTAGTTACCCCTAAATACAGTATACTGCATGCACAGTTCATGCAAAATTGCATTCTTTTAGGACATTCTTTTCATGGTGCATTTTCCCTTTCCCTTTCTGAGTTACTGTATGTGAAAGTTATACACCATGAATGATACATATTAACATATTAACTGAGCCTGTCAGGGTTCCGATGGATGCCCTAATTAAACCATGAGCCTTGAGCCAAGTTTCAAAAGAAATCCAGTTATTTATTAGGAGCAACATGTCAGCACGTACCCAAGTGAAGTCAGCTCTGCCCCACGTAATTTACAACCCAACTATGACCCTGTTTCCCCCCTCCCCCCAGGGTGTGTCATAAATCACATTTTCCAACGGAGCACTTTCGCGGGCTGTAGAGATCACGCCTCTCTGGCTGGTTCCGGTAGCCTGGGATACAGCCTTGAAAAAAGGTATGCGTGGAATGTGCTTTTGGTTGTGGCTGCCGTGCTGCTCTCTCAGTTTTTCCCCCTCCTGCCTATGGCAACTCGAGAGCAGGCCAGGAATGCTTTATGAGTTGACATAGCCATGGTGGCGCAGTGGTTAGAATGTAATACTGCAGGCTAACTCACTGCTCGCTCCAGGAGTTCGATTCTAGCAATAGCAATAGCACTTAGATTTATATACCGCTTCATAGTGCTTTACAGCACTCTCTAAGCGGTTTACAAAGTCAGCATATTGGCCCCCAACAATCTGGGTCCTCATTTTACCCACCTCGGAAGGATGGAAGGCTGAGTCAACCTTGAGCCTGGTGAGATTCAATCTGCCAAACTGCTGGCAGCCGGTGATCAGCAGAAGTAGCCTGCAGTACTGCACTCTAACCACTGTGCCACCGCAGCTCTGTACAGCTCAAGGCTGACTCAGCCTTCCATCCTTCTGAGGTCGATAAAATGAGGACCCAAATTGTTGGGAGCAATTTACTGACTCTGTAAACCCCTTAGAGAGGGCTGTAAAGCACTATTAAGCAATATATATGTCTAAGTGCTACTGCTATTGCTATTAATATCAAAAAAGACCCTCAAATGTGAAGAACAAAGCAGGAAAAAATTAGCATGTATGCAGACAAAACTACTGGGAAAATCTGTTTTTGCTGCTCTACACTGTCCATAAGTATTGCCAACATATTGCAATGGAGTTTGAACAGGACAAATGTGCCATCCTCACAGAAGAGAAAAATAGTGAATATTGAAGGGATCAAAATGCCCTATGGAAATAACATCAAGAATCTGGATAAAGATTATCACTACAAATACCTGGACATCCTTCAGGCTGACAACATCAAGCAGAAAGAAGTCAGGAAGAAGGTTAGAAGTGAATACATCATGAGAAGGGGCGTTGGTCTTACCTGATACGCCTCTTCTCGACAGGAGGAGCCATCATTCAGTCCCACCCTGCACATGTCCAAGCCGTTTTTCGCCTAGTGGCCGGCCTTCGGTCTATCTGCGGGGTTTTTTGGCCTATTTTTGCTTGCCAGTGCCTGCCCTCTTCTGTTTTTGGCGGTTTCAGGAGGGGAGGCCATTTTTCCTCGGACGTTTTTTTGTCCACGTCAAGTCTGTTCTTCGTCTCTCGACGGATCTGGGTCATAGGAGGGCGGACCCAGCAAAAATAACAGACTCGGTCCTCACTCTGAGTGGACAAGGACAACCCATCCTGAATGATGGCTCCTCCCACGTTGGAGAATGTAGAAGATCTTAAAGTCCAAACTCAGTGGAGGAAATACCTTCAATACTTGAATACTTGGCTAATTCCAGTCATTACATACGCAGTTGGAATAGTGGCCTGGATTCAAGCAGAACTAAAAGTTCTGGATAGGAAGATCAGGAAAATAATGATAATGAATCATGCCCTTCATCCTCACAGCAATGTTGTCAGACTGTACTTACCAAGGAAAATAGCTGGACATGGAAAGTTGTAAGTACAAAGATAGTTGGGGGGGGGGAAGGGCATTGGAAGAGTATCTGAAAGACAGTGGAAAGAGACCAAACTGGCCTACAAGAAAGGCCAAATGAACAGTAGAAAAAAGACATGGCAGGCAAAGTATTACATGCCCAGTACAGAAAATAAATAGCAGGCAAAGCAAATAACAAAAAGACTAAGAGCAGGAAAATTGAAGAAAGAGACGGACGGCTAATACCATAAGACCAACCTTAAAAACAAATGCATATATAGCCAGAATTGAAAAAAACAGGAGACAGCAAATGCCAACTCTGAAAAGAAGGTGAAGAAACAGTGGAGCACTTTGTTAGCTGTTGCAAGAAGATTCCACAGACTACCTACAAGTAACAGAATGATAAAGTAGCAATAATGGTGCATTGGAATATCTGCAAGAAATACCACCAGCACTACTTGAATACTGGCATTGATAAAATCATTATCAGTTAATTGCAAAAAGAAACTTTTGCTTGGAATAGCTTACATTCTATGACAATACCACATCTTTATAAACAACTTAGATAAAGGGATGACACAAAATCAGGGGAAATTGCTAACACTTCAGAAGATAGACTCAAGAGTCAGAAAGATCTTGACAGACTTAAGCATGGGGCCCTATCCGACTAGATGCAGTTCAGTGGCAAAAAAAAGAAAGGTCCTGCGCTTAGATAGAAAAAGTCAGGTAGACAAGTATAGGATAGGCTCAACAGTAGTGCCTATGAGAGCATTCAAGGTGTCCTGATGGACCACTGCTTAAGGATGAATCAGTAGCCAACTCAGTCCTGGGCTGCATCAACAGAGGTTAGTATCAAGATCAAGAGAAGTATAGTATCACTCTATACCAGACCTGTGAGGCCATATTTGGAATACCGTGTCCAGTTCTGGTCACTACAATACAAAAACAGATGCTGATGTCCTACAAAGATTACAGAGAAGAGCAACAAAGATAAGATGTCTGGAAGCTAAAACCCATGAAGAACAGCTGAAGGAATTAGATATGTTTAGCTTCATGAAGAGAAGACTTAGATGAGACATGATAGCAGTCTTCTAATACTTGAAAGGCTGCCACAGGGAAGAGAGCATTGACTTAATGACTATAGTATTTGAAGATAGGACAAGAAACAATGGGTGGAAGCTTGTCAGTGGGAGATCCAATCTGGAAATACAGAGGAATTTCCTGACAGCAAAAACTATTACGCAGTGGAACAGCTTGCTTCCCAGAGTTGTGGGTGTTCCATTGCTGGAGGTTTCAAGAAACGTTTGTACAATCATTTATCCAAACTGGTATGAGGACTCCTGCCTTGAGCAAGAAACTGGACTAGATGACCTCCAAGGTCCCTTCCAGCCATATGATTCTACGATTCGAACACCACCAAACAACATCTGCTTATCCCAGGTCCTCAGGAAGAATTCAATAGGTGGATAAAAATGCAAAATCCAGTCTAAATATCTGGCTGAATATGCAACCAGCAATTATTATTTTTTTTAAGATATTGCCTGATTCCAAGACACTCTGGAAGATGTACATTTAAAAAAAGAATAAAAATACAGTAGAAAACAATACTTTTTTTATTGGGGGAAAAAGAAAATATAGCCTAGCTCCAGATTTGAATGGAAGAATTGTTCATAAGATACAGCAGATACCTAGTTCCACCAACATTCTTGCTTTTTCAACTGGTTCTGGTTAGCAACCCTTGAAATTCTAATAAAAGTAACACAACAGTAAAGTCTGAGTTATATTCATCCTTGGTTTAAAACAGTTAGAAAAAAAGTATTAGTGGGTATTGCCAGAAGCCAAATTGCTACTGAAAATATACTGGTCTGATAAGAATAAAATATTACATGAAATTTAAAAAAAAAGCATTTAGAGTAAACAGACCTGAGCAGATCTAGTGTATCTATTTAAAAACACAATAGAACTTCTCTGCTTGCAAAGATAAACCACATCCTTTCTCTGTAGAGGTATTTTCCATTGGTTTTAAATTCTAATATACAGGGGGCCTTTTCTGAGCCAAGAACAATGTCAAGCTTGAAAGAAAACTTAAAAATAAAAACAACAAAGCAAAACTAATAAAAGTTAAGACTGCAAATCTTATATTTAATTCATGTTTATTTTAAGTGGAAAGATAAAGCCTAATATCAACACCCAAAGATGAGTATTTGAAAGTAAATATTATTACTTTCAACAAAGCTTACGCCACATTTAGTGCATACAATTAAAGTACCTGTGTGGCTTGCAGTCAATGTGCCTGCCAGATTCTTTGTCCCACTTAATTTTGTACTTTTCCAAGAAATGAATTTGGTTAAAATGGGGAGCTAATCTGTGGCAAATTTCAGTATTACTATCCAAAATGCCTTGAGTCACAAATACGACCTCACACCTTTTTTAAGATTATAGAAATGTTGTTTCCCAATGCTGTTTGAAAATTTACCCACCAATTCAGAAATAGCATAACTGTAAGAAACATACTTCAGAAAAGTAGGTAAAGAAGGTAGCAGATAACATTCTAATTGGTATTTGTTAGCTTATTTCACATATGGCAGCCATTTTGTGAATTCAGGCTCATTCCAGTAGTCTGTTATTATATCCAAAACATGTGTCAAAATTCCAAATGTTGCCACTAATCACCAAAAGTTGAGGAACACTATTACACTGGCCTGTAGCCTGAAAAGGCTCCTTCCCATGATTGTGTTAAACAATCTTTCACCAAACCTTCTGCCATTAGAAAACCATACCAGCATAAAGCCTGCTGTTTCCACTGTCAATCTGTATCCTGCTAAAGGAAGTGTCCCACCTAATGATGATGCCCTTATTTATTGTGTGCAAGGCATATTAAGGAAATGCTGGATCCCCTGATTTTGCTTTCCTCTCCCCTCAATAAATGTCACCAACTGGCAGGAAAATATCTACCAATCATTCTCCGTTATCATGAAGGGACCTGTTTAGGCATTTTCAAAACTTCCTTAAAGCTTTGAGAAGGTCCAGACAATTGATTCCCAGGCTGGAAGAGTAGGCAAAATACAAAAGCAGATGGGTTACTTCAATCTTTATTGTTTATGTGGTGAGTAAAGAGTTGTATTCCCCTCTGCCACGGCGTCCTCTTTTGGACCTATAAGCTGTTACGTTTGACTAGGCAGGGCAGGGGGTGAAACTGCATGGTGTGCACACCCTGGGGTCTATCATCAGGCTGTTTTAAACATGGGTTTAGTACTCTCCTGAAAGAACACTGCACCTATGTTTTACAATAACTCAGCTGACCAACCACATGGGAACGATTCCATAGTGTCATAGTCTTCCTGATTTCCAGGGGCTTGTCATTTGTTAGTTGGTGTAATTCCTTTTTCAAAGTCAGTTCTGTAAGTTTGGGATCAGCTCAGGGATCTACTGGGTCAAGGGGTAGAGGTTTGAAGGACCCAGACACTCGTACTACCCAAACCAGAATGGTCCTGGAAGAGAGGAGAACTGCCTACAGCTTACATCAAAGAGAAATTGGAACCGAGACAAATATACAAGGATGAGGATGGAAGAACTTTGATGATAGAGATAAAAACAGAACAGAAAAAAATACTACTTGCCATAATATACGCCCCAAATAATAATCAAAATGAATTTTAGAGAGAACTACATGATAAATTAACAGAATTAGAGTACGAGAACATCTGTCTAATCAGAGATTTTAATGCAGTCACAGACAGTAAAAAAGATTACATGAGCAGTAAAAAGAACAAAACTAAGAAAAGAACGTTGCCTGACTCATTTATAGAAATGACCCAAGAATTAGTGCTGGAAGATACCTGAAGAGAAATAAAGGGAAAAGCCAATATACATATTACTCTAACCCACACAGATCATGGTCAAGGATTGATATGGCCTGGATGACATTTGGATTGAGGAAAGACCTGGAAGAAATAGAAATTATGATAAATAATTGGGCGGACCACAATCCAATCAAGGTAATATGGAAAGACATAAAATAAAAACATGGACAATGAATCAAGAAGTATTGAAAGAGAAGGAATTCACACAAATGATGGAGAAGGAATTGAAAATATTTTTTGAAATAAACGTAAAGGAAGATACCTCGCTTCAAAATCTGTGGGACAGCACCAAAGCCTATATTCGAGGCCTCACCATAGCATATTTGGCCAAAAGAAATAAGAAAAGAAAGCAAAATCAAGAACTTCTGCAGGAAGAACTTAAAAAAGTGGAATCAGAGCTCCAGAACGATCCTCAGAGTGTAAAAATTAAGAGGAGAAGAGATTTAATCAAACATAAGTTTAATCTTATTATGCAAGAGGAACTTGCGCGGAAGTTGAAAATGGCGAAACAAAACTATTTTGAACACGCTAATAAACCCGGGCAATGGTTAGCTTACAAATTAAAAAAAAGAGAAAGAAAAAAGAATAATAACGCAACTACAGGATGAAGAGGGGGCAATGCACTACAAGAATGGGGGAAAGAAAAGGAATTAGTACAATTTTTTTTTCAAAACTTATATCATCAGGAAAATATAATGGACGACAGTATTAAGCAATACCTAGATGGAACAAATTTGACTGAAATTGTGGAATCAAAAAGGGAAATTCTCAATGGGAAAATAACTATGATGGAACTGGTAGAGTCGAGAAAGAGACAAAAGAACAATAAATCTCCAGGCCCAGACGGAATACCGGTAGAATTCTATACGACAATACAGGAACCACTAGATAACCTAATGTTGGAAATTTTTAACAATGCATTGATGAACGCGAATATACCAAAATCCTGGACGGAAGCCCTTATTTCAATTATTCCTAAGGAAGATACAGATCATACACAAATTAGAAACTACAGACCTATTTCGCTATTGAATGTGGACTACAAGATATTTGCAGCCATTATCTCGGAAAGACTTAAAAAAGTCTTAAATGAATTAATACATACGGACCAAGATGGTTTCCTCCTAAAAAGGAATATAAAAAACAATATAAGAACTATAATTGACACACTAGAATATTACGAAGCCCACTCTGGAAAACAAACAGCCTTAATCTTTCTTGACGCTCAGAAGGCCTTCGACAATTTAAATTGGAAATTCATAATCTTACAATTGGAAAAAATGAACTTTGGAGAAAAAATTATAAGAATGGTGGAAAAAATATACACAACCCAAACGGCAAGGATAATAATAAATGGGGATATTACGGGAGGCTTCAATATTGCGAAGGGAGTGAGACAAGGATGTCCACTAGCCCCCCTGTTATTTATCCTGACGTTAGAAGTACTACTAATTAGGATTAGAGGCAAACAGGAAATAAAGGGTTTACAAATTAAAAAAGAAGAGTACAAGCTCCAAGCATTCGCTGACGACCTAGTATTATTCATACTCGAACAACCATTAGAGACAGGAACCAAATTGCTCCAGCATATAGAAGAATACAGAAGAGTAGCAGGACTCAAAATTAACAAAAATAAAACGAAAGCAATAACGAAAAATCTTACGAAAAAACAAGAAAGAGAGTGGGAAGAAAGAACAAGTCACGAAAAAAATAAAATATTTGGGAATTTGGATATCAGCTAAATGCTCAACTCTGAAAGACGACATTTATGGTAGATTAGTGCATCAGGTAAAAAAGGATGTAGAAATATGGAAGAAACTTCAATTATCGTTCATAGGTAGGATCGCCTCTATCAAAATGAATATACTGCCCAGAATTTTATTCTTATTCCAGGTCATACTGATAAAATTAGGGAAAAGATTTTTGAATGATTTAAATAAAACAATAATGAATTATATTTGGCAAGGGAAAAAATCATGAATTAAATTAAAATCTTTACAAGGTAAGAGAGAAAGAGGAGGATTTGGCCTTCCCGATTGGGAGATCTACTATCATGCAGCAACCCTTACGTGGATTAAAGATTGGATACTACTAAAAAATAAAAATAATTTTGACTCTGGAAGGGCATGATCTTCAGAGAGGCTGGCACCCCTTTCTGTGGGACAGCAAAAGTAAAACTCACAGTTACTTTCAAAGACACCTAATTCGAGATGCACTCTTACAAGTTTGGCAAAAAATCAAAAGAAATCACTACAACAAAATATCTACCTGGTTTTCGACAATGGAAGCACTAATATATCCAAACCTATTGGACATGGATAAGATGAAGACATATAAAGAAATATTAAGGGAACAAGGAGAATTGAAAACAAGAGTAGAATTAAAGGAGCAGGGCATAGAAATTGACTGGTGGCCGTATTTACAGATAAAAACTAGATACAAAAAAGACGCAGAACAATATGGATTCCAGAAAGAGGAACACGAACTAGACAAGATTATACTAGGCCCAGAGGACAAAATGATTACAAAATTCTACAACTATTTGCTGAGTTATAAGATGGAAGAGGAGGTTGTGAAAGAGGTGATGATAACATGGGCACAAAACTTCGGCTACAATATAGAACTGGAGAAATGGGAGAAGGTCTGGAGCAAAATTGCCACGGCTTCCTCTTTTGGACCTATAAGCTGTTACGTTTGACTAGGCAGGGCAGTGGGCGAGTGCATGGTGTGCACACCCTGGGGTCTATCATCAGGCTGTTTTAAACTTGGGTTTAGTACTCTCCTGAAAGAACACTGCACCTATGTTTTACAATAACTCAGCTGACCAACCTCATGGGAACGATTCCATAGTGTCATAGTCTTCCTGATTTCCAGGGCTTGTCATTTGTTAGTTGATGTAATTCCTTTTTCAAAGTCAGTTCTGTAAGTTTGGGATCAGCTCAGGGATCTACTGGGTCAAGGGGGGTAGAGGTTTGAAGGACCCAGACACTTGTCCTACCCAAACCAGAATGGTCCTGGAAGAGAGGAGAACTGCCTACACCAGCAATAGCAATGTTTTTTTCAAACTTGGCAATTTTAAGATATATGAACTTCAGCTCCCAGAATTCCTGTTACCAATCACACAATTACAAGGAATACCAAATGATATGTCTCAGAACCTTTATTCTCTAACCAAACTAGTTTCAAAACTAATTGCATTTGATAATTGTTTCACATAATACAAACTCTTTACAGGGATGGCACCTCTGGGAAGGAATATGTGAACATATATTGTATGTGTAACAGAATGTTCTACAATCTATCCTGGGAAAGCATGTATAGAAAACATCGCTGAAAATTCTGCAGGACAATTTTACAGGGCAACAACAATTAAGCTGGGTTTCCCCCTCCCCCCACATTTCCCAGAATGAAAACCCACCATTCCCCCCCCCCAATCATATCTAGGTATTTTCCCTGTCCGCTTTCTGTTTCTTCAGCCATACAACAATGGAAACAAACTGAAGAAGTTCTAACTGACCTTTTAACATTAAAACTGCTAATTGGGCAGTTATTCACTGGAGGCGGAGGAAGAGAAAGAGGTTTTAAGGCAGCAGAGTGGCTGCGGGCATCACTTTGAGCAGAAGAGGGAATCTGACTACATATTCCCCACATATTTACTTTGAAAGCAGTCCATTCAATTCAATTCAGAATACAGCTAGAAGGGACTTTGAGAGGTCTTCTAGTCCAACCCCTTGCTCAAGCAGGAGACTCTATACCATTTCAGACAAGTGGCTGTCCAGTCTCTTCTTAAAAAAACCTCCAGTGATGACGCACCCACAACTTCTGAAGGCAAGCTGGTTAATTGTTCTGTTAGGAAGTTTCTCCTTCATAACAGCGAGAATTGCTTCCAGTCCGAGACTTCAACTACTGCCACTTCCGAGGGCTTGCAGCCTTAATCTTATCTACTTCCTAAGGAAGGCCCCCATTAAGGATGCTCGCAGGAAGAGCCATTTTCACACCGAAAGCTCCCCCTATCTTCCCGAATGAAGATCCTTTCCTACCGAGATTGTACCGCATGCGCCCGAGAGGCGGCAACTTTGCACCGATTCAGGCAAGATGCCGAAATGCAAAACGTCCCAAGCCAAGGTCTCCCAGAAGCCGGCCCAGGAAGTAGATACCTACGAAAGAGGCCGGGCTGCTTTTTTAACGGAGCGCGCGCCGACAGCCGCTCCTAAGGATCTCTCACCTGCGTGCTTCAACGCTGTTCGCTGCCCAGGAGCGATTCCGTGGGGATGCAAAGCCCTGATTATCGGGGCTCGTTGTTTACCAACTCCTCCCTACGGAAACCGCGACAACTTGACGCCCTTCATTAGTTGCCAGCACGACCTATTTCGGAAGGGTGAGTTTTGATGAGCGCAGCGTATTATTGCTCCATCCGGCTGTCACTCACGAAACGCCTCCTTGAAGCAATTCCTCATCCAATGAAGAAGAACGGCCGGCGGAGCAATTTGCCAATGGAAAATGAGCGCTTCGCTGTCAAGCAGAAGCAAAAGGGAAGACCGGGGTTAAATCAAGCCGGGAGGATTAGTGGCTTGAGGGCTTTGCTATACGAGCTGCGATGGAGGAGAATCCTTTTTTTTTTTTTTTTGCTGCAATACTTAAAAAACTGGAAGAATTGCGATGTTCTCCTTGCTCTTCTTAAACAGTAGCTTGTTATTATGCGATTTTGTGTGATATGTGTGTGTGTATTATATATATATATAATCATTTGCTTAGAGAAACTCATTATATCGGACACTAGGGTACCTGTAAATATGACTAATGCAGTGTACAAATATCTAGTAACTTATATGTAATATTGTATGGCTGAGCTGAATACTGAAAGGAAAGTAAGGAAATTATCAGTATATAGTTTCTTATGATGTTATTTTATTTGGAAGAATTATGTTTCTTTATTAAGAGTCCAAGACCAAAAAAGTTAGTTATCCAGCTTGTGTGATTGTGATTCCAGGCAACATATATCAATAATATTTATTCTGTTTTAGCCAAATCATAAACCCTGAAAATAATTACAGGTTGTTCAACAAAGTTAGCAAACATTTATCCCTACTCTTTTTCACACTAAATATACTCAGTTACAGCAAACGTTTTTAACAGAGAATGATAAAATGGATTTTTAATTTCAGTTCCTTATTTGCCCCAAAATGTAATGTTTTTAGCTGTGCAATTTTTGTTTTTTGTTGTTCCAGAAAAAACAGTATGGCAGCTTAAGAGCTTTTTCTATCTCTAAGAGCTATTTAAATGTTTACAAGCTTTGCATGCTATTTGCTATCACATGTTAAACATCTGACCCTAGAGGAAACTTAATTACTGTTTCTAGTTATTCTGATTTGTATTGCTGGGTATCTTGGGAGAATAGACTGTTGAAGTGAATCCAGAATATTTGACTTAAGATCTTCATTTGCAGAGCAGAGAATGTTAAGGAAGGAATGAAGATCTAGTGGCAAGTACAGGAGTTTATTTTGCTATATGTTTACTTTTAAAAAATATGCATAGCTTCTATGCATACATACAGGTAGTCCTTGACTTACAACCATTCATTTAGTGACCATATGAAGTTACAATTGCCCTAAAAAGGTTACTTATGACCGTTTTTCATACTTACAACCGTTGCAGCATTCCCATGGTTATGTGATCAAAATTTAGACGTTTGGCAACTGGCATGTATTTATGATAGTTGCAGTGTCCTGGGATCATGTGATCACCTTTTGCAACTTTCTGACAAGCAAAGTCAATGGGGAAGCCAGATTCCCTTAACAGCCGTGTTACTAATTTAACAACTGCAGTGATTCACTTAACAACTAGGGCAAGAAAGGTCATAAAATGGGCAAAACTCAACAACTGTTTTGCTTAGTGACAAAAATTTTGAGCTCAATTATGATCACAAGTCGAGGAATACCTGTAGTTTCTGTTTATATGCTTTCCTCCTTTTATTAGAGAGCCAGACTAGAAACCAGGAGACTCTAATCCCACTTTAGGCATGAAAGCCAGATGGGTGACTTTGGGCCAGTTACTCTCTCTCAGCCCAACCTGCTTCACAGGTTTATTATTGTGGGGAAAATAGGACAAGGAAGGAGTATTAGGTATGTTCACCACCTTGGGTTATTTATAAAAGTACTAAAAGTGGGAAATAAATAGCTTGAGTGGCTTGCTTCTGAACTTCATCACCATTCTGTAAAGTTCTGCTATATAGTTTAGATGGGCATCACAGATTGGACCAAGCTAAAAAAAAAAAAGATCATTTGGTTTTAGCTTAGTCTGCTGTATCAGTTACTATGATCTGTAAACCATGATTTATGGCTTACTCTATTATTTAAGATTGTGATTTGAACTGAGAATTGTTCAAGAAATTGTGGCTAAGCAAAACATAGTTTGCAACTTAACTAAGGTTGATATCAAAACCTTGGTCTATGATTATATTAATCTGCTTACTCATTAAAATCATTCTTAGTGGTATCAGCAAGCTTTCTATAGGCTTTTATACAGGCCTAAAGACCAATTTATTCTCAGTAATTTTTACTTGTGTTTAATTAGCTGATGATTTGATTGTACTGTGTGCTAGATTTCAATGTTATTTGATATGAATGCTTGTATTGGTGGTTTACATTAAGTATAATTGGTTTATTATAGTGCTTTTTGAAAGGAACTTTTAAAATATATACTATTTCCCTCCTCCAAAGTCCCATCACACTAAGGACAAAGAGTATTCATTGGCCATGGAACACAAAGCAATTGTTGGGAAAAAGAATAAAAGGAACTTGCAATGAAGTATTTTGGAAGAGATTATATCTGGCACATGGGAACACTGAATAATACACTACTATGTTACATTTCATTAAGCTGTTGGATGTCAAACTCTTTGTTGAAGCAGTTCTGAGTTCAGGGAAAATGTAGATTATTGGCCTGAATGAATGGAATGCACATTTCTCTATAATATTTCTAGCAAAAAAAGTTGGCATATTACTTCCTTATCTGCTAGCTTTTCTGTTTTAGTAGATAATCTTTTCTATATGAAGTGACACATTTAAAAGTGGTAATCTATTGTAGCTTTTTAATAAAAAGAAAACCTTTCTGATTAATGGTTGGAAAAAAGTGTTCTATGCCATCTGAGTAATAGCTGTACAAGCTAGGAAAATTCAAAGCCTTAAAGAGTTGCAGACATGCCTGTTGCCTTTGAAGGTCTGCACAATCCTAGTATATACAATAACTCTTTCATACATTTGCTACATTTATTGCCTGCCTGGCCTCAGAGAGCTAAAGGCAGTGTACATTGTACTCCTTCCTCTTTGTGAAGAAGGATGGATTGGGTTAAGATAGTGGCTAGCTTAAAGGCTGAGAATGGACTTGAATTTGACAGTTCCTAGATATGGTGCAGTATCCTAAGCCAGGGCTTCTCAAATTTTGAAGTGTCATGACCACCTATGATTGGTAAATGAATTGAGTATCTTCCTTCTCCCCATGAATAAAATTATTTTATTTGCATTGAGTTTGGGCAGGAACAAACACACATAATGTCATGTGAATCATTGAGTTGGAAGAAGCTCAGAAGTCATCTAATCCAACTGTCTGCTTGGTATAAGACAGAACCCTGCAACTTTAGAAAGCTTATTTTCTTTGGAAATAATTATCAAATTTAAAACCATATGGCAAGGATGAGCTTGCTTAGTCTTAATAATTCTTTAATTCTGAATTTTATTTCCAAGAAAGCCATTTTCACTTCTCAATACTTCTTTATTTTTTATTTATAATTGTTTACCTAGACAGAATAGGAACAGTGGTCCAATTGTGATGCACATCCATGAGACTTGAACAGGCAAAGGGAAAAGCTTTCAAATCACACTCCAAAGTGGACTGTATACCTAGTACAGGGGTCTGCAACCTTAAACACTCAGACATTTGGACCAGTTTCCCAGAGAAAAGAAAACACCGGAAGCCACAAATCCTGGGTGGGTGTGGCCAACTCAACATCACTCCACCTAGTCACATGACCCCCCCCAGCCACGCCTACCCAGGCTTTGTGGCTCCCGGTGTCTTCTGTGGGAAATGGGTCTCTCTCTCTCTCTCCCTCTCTCTCCCTCTCTCCCTCATTTTCTCATTTCTCTTTTTCTCCTTCTCTCATTTCTCTCTCTTTCTGTCCCTCTCATTTCTGTTTTACTCTTTTTCCTCTCGCCCTCTCCCTCTTTCTTTTTCTTTCTTCTTTTCTTTCTTTTTTTCTTTCTTTCTTTCTTTCTTTCTTTCTCTTTCTTTCTTTCTTTCTTTCTTTCCTTTCTTTCTTTCTTTCTTTCTTTCTTTCTTTTCTCTCCCCCTTCTCTCTCATTTGTTTCCCTCTCTTTTCCCTCTCTCATTCTCTCCCTCCAGCTCTCTCTCATTTCTCTCTCTCCTTCTCTCTCTCCTTTGTTTCTCTCTCTTTTTCCTCTCTTTCTCTCCCTCCATCATTTTCTCATTTCCCTCTCTCTGTTTTTCTCCCCCCCTCCCTCTCTCTCCTCTCTCGGAAAGCTGAGGCTGGGCCGACCCAGCGAGCTTTCCTTGGGGCTCTTCACTACTCCTTTTCTTTCTTCTTGGCAACTTTTCGGATATCCGGGCTGGCTGAGGAGCGAGCATGAGCTGCGGTGGCAGCTTCACCGAAGACAACCCTCCTCCTCATGTGACCCCCTGGCCGACTTGCGGGGCCGGGAGGGCGTGCACAAGTGGGGATACCCTCCTCAAGCGAGCGGAGTGGTGCCACCGGCGGCATTGATTGAAAAGTGTCCTCCGGGCAGCTTTAAATCTCACACAGGAGACTTTCACCGCCCAGAGGATGCTTTTCAATCAACTCCGCTGGAGGAGTAAAGAAGCTCAGGGCAATGGGAAAAGGGGACTGGCCCCACCGAACCTTGCACGCCCACCCCGGGGATCAGGCTCGGAAAAAGCTGGAGCTCCCTCGCCAAACACGCTTGTCCGTCAGCCGGTCAACCCGCCTGCTCTGCGCACCTTCACTGCGCTTTGGCTCACTTGAGGAGGGTATCCTCCCAGCATACAAAGAAGGAATATAAGGTTGGACTATTTGATCAGGGATAAATTATTTGTTTGATATTTCTGGTAACTCCTAATGGATTTTTTGCTTAACCAGGACTGAAAAGATGATTTCTGACATGCATAGAGATAAAACTAATGTTTTATTATATGTTCTATAAAACTTAAGGAAAGAGTTGTTTTATATGTAATTTTAAGAAGGGCAAAGTATCATATTAGCTTATGCTTCATGTAATGCTGCTTATTTATTATTGTCTTTGTTGCCCCTCTTTTTCTATTCCTTTTACTTTTTATGTTCTATTTAGTTTGTATTAGCTTTTACTAGGTTTATTAAAAACGGCAATAAAATTATTTTAAAACAGAATTATCATTCGTGTGTGTGTGTGTGTGTGTGTGTGTGTGTGTGTGTGTGTGTGAAACAGGAATATTGTAGCAATAAGATTACGGTAATAAGATTTGAATTGTATTTGAATCTACTTTCCCCCAAAAACGATGGAGATTTTAGATATATTCAAATAGCAAAGAAATACCTGTGCCAACCTTTCTTAGCCTGTTGCTCTCAGATATTTTGGGGTTCCAATTTTAAGAATTCCTCACCAGCAAGTCAAACATCTGGTTGGAAACTGTAATTCCAACTTAAAATATTAGATCTGTAACTAAGTGGTCTGGGGTTTTTTTTCTGCCCCCATAAATGGCAATCGTAAGAATGTTACACTAGGGGGTGAAAGTCTTCTGTATAATTGTCCTTTAGTGCAAAATGGGACATTGTGAGTATCTATACAATGCCTTCTGTAATTCAAGTTTGAGTTGTGCTGTTTAAAAATAGAATATTATTGCCTGCCTGAATTGTTCAGAAATTGTTTGGAAACTGACGTGTTTTCATCTTAACAGGAGAATTGTTACTAATGGCATCAGAGTATTCCAGCAGATCTTGTAAATGACAGATTATTTAAAACCTGGTGTTCTCTCTTTATGGATGTGGATTTGCTTTCTTGATAGCTTCCTGCTGATACTGCACTGCTGTTCAGATTAATTTATGGGGAGTTGGTGGTACAGAAATTGGATTTGAACATAGCTGAAGAATTTGATTGTTTCTTCTCCCCCACGCCTGGTGGACAAATACAGCTCCCTGTAATGCTTTGCAAGTGAACTGTTTTATGATAAAGACCATTTCCTGAAAAATTCAGAGAGCTTGGAAATTATCAGAAATCTCTTATATTAATTTATTAAGAAAGAGACTTCTGCAGTGTGAAAGTTGGTTTGACTGTGATATGATAGTAATATGTTGGCCTTAGAGACAAGCAAACAAATTGCCAGCTTGCAGGGGGGGGGAAGCTTGCCTCTAAATTCTCATGCTTACCATAGAAGAGGACAAGGTCTCTTCTTTGGGAGTTTGCTCCTTTGAAAAGGTTTCCTCCTAAAACTAGGCCACACTGTGTTCTCTGTAACTTGCTTTGGATTTGAATTTCATCCATCCTAGCAATCATGTTAAGGAATGATGGAAATTGTAATCCAAACTATATGTGTTACTTTAAGCACATTCTTTTGCCTGCCTACGCACACAACTGAATGCAATTCTTTGGATCCTTGAGGTACTACACAAATAGAAAGCAGATTCACATGCTAATTTGTTAAAAATATAGTGTCACTGATGCATAGAATGCATTATTTGGAATACTTTATTAAATTTGTATGCTATTTGGGAAACAAAAGCACTCCCTGGGCCACTTTAACAAGCCAGGAAAAATATAGATCTCAGGTGGCTGAGCTCACAGTCCCAAGGAACGTGTTCACTTCCTCAGGTCCAAAAAGTTCAAACGATTTCCAAATGACTGGGCAAGACTTCTCCCCAAGGATCTCTTCCAGACCTGCAATAAGGCTGGCATCCAACTCCGAGTACCTCAAATTGGATATTGTGTCAATATTACATCATGTTTCTCAAGTGTTCTGAAATGTTGAACTTACACTACCCTATTCACAAGTAGAACATAGTTCAAAAGTTATTTTGTTGTCATTCTGCTTTGAATTTAACAAACGTGCAAAGTGTTTCCTTTTGTTTGAAGGACAGATTTAAAAGACAAGACTGGGCAGACAGCAAATTTGCTGATACGGGGCATTTCCCTCAGTTTATTCAGTGGTCCTGTTCCCATGACATGCTCAGTTAGAGAAGGGGAATCACAAACCACGCAGAAGGGTTTCATTGACCTGGACAGCTAATTCTCAAGAATTAGCTTATCACTCAAAATGATGCATTGGGTTAAATCGCTCCATCCCATGTTATCCAACCAAATCTCCCACAGGTTCCCACAAGACAGGAAGTAAGCAGTCAGCCATCCTTACCATCCAGTCCCAGCTAGCAGAAGGAAGTCACCCAGAGAAGTGCCCTGAGTAACTAGTCTCAGTGCCAGGACCGTTCCTGATCCCACAGAACTCTTTCACCCCATTATCAGTGCCCCACATTCCCCAGTTCCGGCTAGAGAACACAACAGAATATAGAGGGTCCCCAGTCCAATTTCTTATCCTCAGGATTGGGATGCCCATTCTTCTCATGGGATATCCTGATGTAGGACTCCCTTACTACCCATGACACATAAGAAACACATGGGAAAACATGGAAGACTTGTAATGAACCTCTCACCTCAAATTTCTTAGCAATGAAAGGATTCATGATCATAAGAAATCCATAAATAACAATTTGAATAACAAGAGGGGCTTCAACCGTACCTCTCACCCTTACACGGGCAAGGTAAAGCAATGAAGAAGAATGGTTCCCAGATGGGCTCACTTTGTCCTACTTTAATCAACTAGCTAACATCTTTCTGAAGTATAGATTTAGCTCCAGGGTATGTAGCTTTCTAAAGGCTTCAGCTAGACACCAATAGCGAGTATACAAAGCCTCTACTCCTAGAGCCATAGCAAGGAAAATATCCAAGCAAGAGTCACAGCCTCTTACCTATGCTAATTCCTTCCCAACCATCCCAAGAGTTGTCTCTTTTAACATATACCAATGAGGATCAGCCCAATGTCAGGGAGATGGTAACTGCCTTTGAGGCTGGATCTTGAGCATAAGCAAGGGATGTATTTCACTAACACACCAACAACTGCCTAAGAACAGCTGTTGCAATCACCATCCCACATAACTACAAAAGGACCATTGTAACTGGAGTCACTCTGGGAAAGGTATGGATAAAGCCACCCTTCAAATACCCTGAAGTAATTTACTAGCTGAGGCAGAATAGAGAGGCATATTGATCTATCTTGATTTTGACAGTGTACTTCTTTTGAATCAGTATAGCATGTGATGTAAATGCATCACACTGTTTGCTCATGTTCAGCTTGTGATCTACTAAGCTATTCAGATCCTTTCTGCGTTTACATCTTTCCAATCTAAACCTTTAATTTTTCCTAGCCAAATATAAAAATGTTCATATATTATTATTTCATTTCAAGCTGTAAGCTCTCCAGAGTCAATGGGAATCTAAACTCAATAAAACAGGTAAAATAAAAATAGGCAAGAGAGAGACTAATTAACAGTTACTTAGCATCTATATAATTATATCATGATCATGTGGAGTTTTGTTTTTTTCAACTTTAGTATCCATTTAACCACTTTATTAGGTACTTTGTCATAGAAGCCGTAAAATAAAGAACCTAATGTTCATTTCCTGTCATCTAAAATCCTGGAAAGTTTAAGGAAGCAGGAGAATCCACCTCTAGCAGTAGAAGTATGTTGATACTAGATTCAGATCCTGTTCTAGTTTAGCTTGGGGGGAAAAGACTTACTTAATTTAATGTTTTATATGGCTGTTTTGATTAACAAATGAAGCATTATTTTATTTCACTGTAGTTCTGCCATTTCAAACAGGGCAGATGAAACCTGCAGATCTGAATTTATTAAATCAGATTAGTTTGCAAATTACAGTAAATCAGGGCTGACTTAACCATGAGTAGATTGAACAATTGGCTGGGAACATAGAACATGCTGTGTCACAAATCATATAAACTATATTATGACTTGGCACAACCATTGTAACCTAAGTGATAGTATTTGTAGTAAGTTATCCAAAACAGGTGAAAATTGGCATTTTTTTCGTATATTAAATTTTAATAAGATGAAAGTGGAGATGGAGGCTAAAGAAAGTTCTATACTTTCTGGGTCTGCTTTTTTCTTCTTGAATGAAATGCCCCCTGTTGTCTGGAGTGGGTTGAATAATGAATCTTCCCATTGAGTGTAAGAGAAATCTATTTCCTGCTACAGGGATTACTGCCAGCCATGGCCATTGTGCTGCTGGGCAATGTGCAGTAAGGGCAGAGGTCCCAAGACTTGGCATTTGAGCTTCGACGAGCAATTACAATAACATCACATTTACGTTGTGTTTTTACAAGGACAAGCATTCACTATGTAAGAGCACACAACTTCAGATGGAAAGTTAAAAACAAAACAAACACGTCTAACCAATGGAAACTAATTTGAATTAGGGCCAGCTATTTGCTAGTATAGTACGTATGTAAATCCTCATTCTGACTTTTTGACCACTGGAACTAAAAAGAAGTAAGCATCAGGGAGAGGTGTTCACAGCATTGATCAGTGGTTAACTGTTTTTGAATTGTATTTCTCAGAGAAGCTTGTTCACAATCTCAGAGTAGAGGCAATAAGCTGGTTCTAGGTAGTTGTTTAATGTCATCATTCTGGCATACAACCATTTTCTGTAATTAAGTGCTGTCCAGATATATTGATCTTCAATGTGCATCATCTTAAGCTGGTTATACCAGTCTTCTCTAATCTGGTGCTGGCTAGGGATGTTAGAAATACAAATACAATACCACTAGAGAGCACCAAGTTAAGGAAGAGTGATGTAAAGACATCAATATATACTAATCATTGCATGAATATGGAAATTTGCTTATCTAATAAGATATGTGGTCTTCAGTGTTCACTAGAATGAACTGGACACATTTCATCAGAGAAGCCAGATGAAGAATGTCTCTCCCTTAAACAATATGGTGAGACATACCGTAAGTACAGAAACTCATATCACATCAGTTGCCACATAGGCCAATAAAAACTGTGCTAGATGTCGAAGTTCCTGGACATCTGATGACAAGTGAACTATAAGACTCAGGACTGTTGGCTGAGAACCAGGACCAGTAGCTGTGGAACAACTGTAAGAAAAGTTGCTTATCAGTCAGAAATATATAAAGACTGAAAACAAAGAAACATCACCAGCATAAGCCCTTTTGGTAATTCTGCAGGAATTACCAGAATGAATTAGATGGCCAGAACTGCCAAAGTTCATACCATTTATAGATAGGACAAGGCATCACACATTGTTGGCAGAACAAGTTGGTTCCCAAAGGGAGAGCAACCTGTGCAGTTACAGTCTGTCTGAACAGGAGGCAGGCATCTGCCTTTGCTTCCTTCTTAGGATATTAGACAAGCAATGGGTGAGTGGGTGGGGTAGAGTGGGGTGTTCCTTGTTGGCTGAATAACTCTTGTTATGCCCAGCAGAATGGTAACCAAAGCAACTGCATTCGGGACTAGGCAACCATCCGTTTTGAATTAACTAATGGAAGCATCTCTCTCTCTCTCTGGAAGAAATTAAACATTCTTTAAATGTAACAGACTATTTCATCTCTTTCTTTCTCCCTTTAATGATAAAGTTGTGTCACTTTGAAAAAGTCAGAATAAGAACAGCAATGGTAAGAAAGATAGTGGAACAGAATGTTCCTAAGTCTGGCTTTCTTTAGTAAGTGATTAGGAGTTTATTGATGCTTTGCAGTAATTTAATGTATTTAAAATACCAGGGTTGAGCTAGGATGCTATGTGAGCCTGTTTTAATTAAGGGTTGTGTTAGTGTCGCTGGACTGGTATGTTTTATTGCTTCCTTTCTTACTATGATTAAATAGTGATTAAGAAATCTTTGTTAGCTGTCCAGCCATGAGGCTGTAGTATTGCAGCAGAGTCTAGGCACACTGCCCTTGAAGGTGACTTGTTAGTTACAGCTGGTACAAAATGTAGTAGTCAAGCTGACAGCAGTGAAAACGGATTGTTGCAGAATACAAACTCACAGAGGTTACAACATATAGATTCTGTAAAAACAAATATTAACACCCCCCCCCAAAAAAACCCTATTTAAGGAACCCTGGCAAGAGAGCAGTTTCTTCATAATTCACACCTCAAATGCCCTCCAAAGGAACATTGTGGTCCTACATTGACAGCAAGGGAGGAATCAAGATGTTCCACACAAGAGGCGCATAACATAAAAAATTATTTACTTTCCCCCTCTCTTCTCCTATCTCATTTGAGGGCTGAATTCATTGGATGGGATGGTTCTCCTCAAGTAGGCAGGGCTGTAGATATCTAGATGCCAAGTCATGAATGCTCTATAAATGATAACCAGCACTTTGAATTGCACTTAGACGCCTATTGGTGACTAGCAATTCTGGAGTTTGTGGCATTGGTAGCTTCTCCCATCAGTAAGTGGGCTGTTGCATTCTGTGAGCTGCAGCTTCTGAGTGGTCTTCAAAGGTAGCCCCATAAAAAGTGTAATAGTTCAAACCAAAACTTGCCAGATTTTCCAAGAAGGTCACACTTGGCCAATAAAGAATATTTCTATTCTATTCTATTCTATTCTATTCTATTCTATTCTATTCTATTCTATTCTATTCTATTCTATTCTATTCTATTCCATTCCATTCCATTCCATTCCATTCCATTCCATTCCATTCCATTCCATTCCATTCCATTCCATTCCATTCTATTCATTCTATTCATTCTATTCTATTCTATTCTATTCTATTCTATTCTATTCTATTCTATTCTATTCTATTCTATTCTATTCTATTCTATTCTATTCTATTCATTCCATTCCATTCCATTCCATTCCATTCCATTCCATTCCATTCCATTCATTTCCATTAATTACTGATAAGATTCTGAAGAAAAAAAAAGCAAAGAACCAGCAACGTCTTTTGACCATCCGTTTGAACACTGTGAAACTCAATATTCCAATGCCAGCTATTCCAAATGCATGCTTTCAAACTGGTAATTGTGAAAATTATCACTTGGATCCATCTGGTGAGCAGTAGGTTTAGGAGGGTCTCATCTGTACTGATACAAACTTAAAAAGTCCTGTGAAATTTCTGTGCTTGTACCAGGAGTGCATTAAATTCAACCTGAGTCAGCCATTTGATGTCTGCAATTACTGTTGTTGCATTTAGTGGACAAATTGCAGTTGCATTTTGTTCTTAGATTTATAGCATAGATGTAGCAAGCTTAGATTTATAAAATACAAGGGAGAAAGAGGATGGACTGGAAAAAGACTATTTTTTTTTCCAAGGCAGCATTCCAGTTATATAGAATATTTCATTTTTAAGCTTTTTTTTTTGTCTTTAACAATAAGTGTTCAAAACATTCAGTGCATCCCATGACATTTCTAAAGATGGCACCTTTATGACATTTTTTTCCATTAAAGGTTTGGAAAGAAAAGGGTACATAATGTTCTTCGGAGGTCTTTCCAGGACCACACTGCGCTGCTGGTGCTTCGTTTTCTGTCATAATTTCCTGAACTTTTGATTAGCAAGCTCATCGTAACTTTGGATCTTGTAGATGTGGGAGGATTACATTTGAAATGAAAAGAAGAAAATGTCATGCAATTGGCTGGTCTTGTACATTTTTTCCCCTAATAAAATTTCCAAAAAGTCAAATCCCTAATCTGTCTTTAACATTCTGCCTGCTATTGTCTGAGCAGAACTTCTTTTCCGCTTGTGTTCTACAGACATTGTTTAAAACAGCCTCCCTCATTCTGGAGATATCCAGATGTGTTAGGATCACAGCTCTTAGGACTCCTAGCCAACCTGGCCAATGTAACTCTATTGCCAAAGCTTGTAGATCTGCCACACAAAAAAATCTGTTGGCAAGATATCCTTTTGAGACAGAAGTTGTTCTGATTGGTTTTCCAAGTAAATAAAATCAATAAATAAAGCAACAGACATTACATTCCATTAAGTCTCCCAGGAACTGACGATTCCAGTGAACAGTGGGGCCCGATTTTAGGCTTCAGTCAATCAGTTGTATGCATGTTTTCCAGAAGTAACCCTTAGTGTTTTTATTGGGAAGCACAAAGAAATACACATGGGACTGACTCATTAAAAAGCAAACAGTTCTTCAAAACCTTATCCAACATTGTCAAGGATGTTATATGTATCAACTATATGAATAACTAATGTTATTTATGGGGTATTTCTATATCCCAGCTCAAAGCAGCAGGAAGAAAATTTTCATTTAATGTAAATCCTGATGGTCAAAATCTGTTAAACGGCAATCCTCTTTTAAAACCTTAAATTTATATCAGATGTAAGAAATATACGTATGCCATACTTGTGATATGATGCACTGCTGAAATTATTAACTGGACACAAACTAAACTGGACAGTTTGGTAAAAAAAAACATGAAAACTGATGTCTATTCACTATGCATTACATCCTCATAATGTTATTGATAGATTAAACTTGCCTCGCAGAAATGGAGGCAAGTCAAACAAATTATTAAAGAAGAAAAGCATGTGTTGGCTGATTATATAAAAGATAGCCAAGAATAAGCATTGATGCAGGTTAAAAATTGGAAGATACTAAATGTACAGGAAACAAAAACTGAATATCAGAATAATGTAATAACACAAATAGAATCCTGGAGAGGAAAGGCATTGCATGGTCAATTTCTACAAAAGACTGAGGAAAGTGGATAAACATAAAAATTCGCAATAGCTTATAGCTGGAACATTACAAAAAAGAAACTGAAGGCTTGATTTTTGTTGCACAAGAACAGGCTGTTAGAACAAATGCAATCAAGGTCAGAATTGAAAAATCAAATGATTCAAAGTGCATATTGTGGAAAGAAGCAGAAGAAACAGATCATATACTCAGCTTGTGCAAAAAGATTGCACAAATTGATTATATAAAAAAGGACATAACACAGTCACCAAAATGATTCACTGGAACATCTGTAAAAATGACCGTGTACCAGTAATGAAAAATTGGTGAGCATCTAGAGTTGAAAAAGGAGGTGAATGAGCAGCTTAAAATACTTTGGGATTTCTGAAGAGACTGATATAGTTTTGGCTCATAGCACACGAGATATAACTGTAGTTGAAAAGAAGAAACTGTGGATAATTGATGTGGCAATACCAGGGGATAATAGAATGGATGACAAAGAATTGGAGACGATCACAAAGTATCAAGATCTGGAAACTGAAATTGAAAGATCATGGCATAAACTGGCCATAATAGTACCAGTAGTAGCGATCGGCATACTGAGTGCCATACCAAAAAATTTTATATGTCTCTTTAAAAAAATCTTGCATAGATGTACCTGCATAGATTTACCTGTGATTTATGGGAATGAACTTGGGAGACAGAAGGGAGAGCTGCAGACTAGACACAGCCAGACAAGCAGCAGTTGAGTCTGCAGAAGGAATGTGTGTATGGCAAACTTCTTAGAAGGAACCCTTTCTAGTTTTTAGGACTATAAAGTTGGAGGGGGAAAGATGTACGTTCAGACTTGCAAGGTTTTGTTAATGTAATCTTACGATAAGGTTAGAACTAATACTTTGGGATGAGTTTCTTGTCTGGACTACCTCCCTCACCAGGCTGACAGTACCTACAGTCCAGCAGTTTTTGGAAGGAGCCCCACAAAAGGAAAGAAAAACCCGCCAAACTCAAGTTGAGACAGTAGACCATCCTGGGGGCCAGAAGAGCGATAGGGGGGAAAAATTGCTTGCAAAAGAAAATTATTTTGCAGCCATTTTCTGAAAATGAGCATAGCTGTCATTTTATGAGTGTAAACACAGTACGCATTTAGCATGTCTTGTCATGAGATTGTGTGGCTAATGGACAGCTGTGCTATCCCAGAAAAAGATGCAGCTCCTTTAAGGAATCGCAAGCAGATGTTAAATTAATTCCCTGGGGCGCTCAAATCTCCTTTTCCCTTTTAATCTGAAGTAATGTACACCCTACTACCTGACCCTTGGTGTAGATTATTAGTTTTTATATTTATTGAGAGGAGGAGGGCTGTTGAATTGTGTAAGTTTCAGATATTTCTTGCAGGTAGTAACACAATGAAATACTAAAACCATTTGAGCCCTGCAACGCTGTGAGCTCTGTTTCTGGACAAGCTAATTGGTTGAAGAGCTCACAACTCTACTCTGTCAGAGGGATGGAAGTCATCAGACATGCTGACACAACATGTGTGAACCCATTCCAAATGGCTAACGTAAGTATACATGCTGCCTCATTACTTAGCATCCTCTTTAGCTACAGTTGGCAGCTCTTTTGCGGTTAAGAGTAATCTGCAAATGCCATACATCATTTCAAGTTAGCACTACCTGAAATGTGAAACCTACAAATAATTATGGTTTCAAATTCTGATTAAGGTTAACTGGAGGTATGAGCTGCTTTGTTGTGCTTAATCCTAGAGGGGCTGTGACAATTAAGTAGCCATGTAGGACAAGAGGAAGGAGATGATGCAGATCTTTACATTAAGTAATCAGAATATTTATCATGGTGTTTAGACATCAGAGATGGTGGAAGATAGTGTCATCTGGCCATGAGAGCCTTAAATACTGATCATCCTTCTGTGAAAAAAATAGCTGAAACTTACTTTTACCAGAATCCTTTGTTAGATCCTGAAAGAAATGAAAGCCATGACAAACTCAAAGCAATGAAGCTATTTTCCTTGTGTTACAGTGCTGAGTTTGGATAAAACTTATAAAAATCAATTAATGTGCACAAGTGGACAGTCATTCCGCATTATCCTGATAGCTCATCTCATTGCAGTATTAAATTAGTCCTCCTATTGGAAATTCTAATCCCTTGTAGGAAATGAAACTCTATAGAGAATTATATTATTAGGAAATCGATAGTCTATCTGACTACCATTGGAAGCAGCAAACATTGGCTCTGAGAATATGTAAATATCCTACTTCTCCTTACCCTATGTCAAAATAATACATTTCATTAAGTTGTATTCTATATAAATAAAACTGATAGCAACCCTACCCAATGTATAATCTACTGTAGCCTCAGTTTTGCTTTTAAAATCTTTTTGTTAGTAACCCAACAGAGAGGAAGCATTGAATGAGGAAATAACTTCCTAAGAACATATTGGGGACCCAATGCATCTAAATGAAAAGACAATAATTATATTTGTAAACTTGTATGTACATGAGGGTCTATATTAGGTTGTATGGTGCATTGGTGGACTCCAAATATTCAGTGTAACTGTGGCTAGTTTCAAAAGCATAAATCCTAGCATTAGAAATAGAATAACAGAGTTGGAAGGGACCTTGGAGGTCTTCTAGTCCAACCCCCTGCTTAAGCAGGAAACCCTACATCACTTCATACAAATTAGTTCTCCTAGAAAATTTTCCATATACGGTACATCAATTGTACAAGCATAACAATGATTAGGTGTAGTAGTCAAAAGGTCTCTGACAAACAAAGCATCCATGCCAGCACAGAGCAGCTTAGTTTATAAAATATTCTAGCTTCACTTAGTTTACAGGAAAGAGATGCTGACTATAATGCAGCCAGCTTTTTTTACAGCATCACACAGAGACCTAGCCCTCGTTGTCCTGTTAACCATGGCTCCTTTAAAGTACGTTCATTTTACCAGAACAGTCTAGTCTGAAACTAATCATGGGTAAACCAATGAGTTCCATAACATCTAGCAACAGTTTGTTGGTAAACTACCATTTTTGGCCAGTAACTATTTTGCAGGAACATTATTTGTGGATAGGATTTTCTTCAGCTTGAGTGAAAAAAATAAAGAACAGTTGGTACCGTGTCACTGAGTCTAATTTTTATGGCTGTTTCAATCTTCTATCCCTGGGTCTAGGATTTATTTATTTATTTAAGAAATTTTATATGGCCACTCAACTCACTCACAGTGACTCCTGATTATAAGATTTGCCTAGAAACATGACTGGAAAAGAACAAGAAACAATTCTCTTGGACTCCGATTAAGAAGCATTAGAGAAAATGCTGAAGCGCTATTTCAAATATTTGGCAAGTAATTTTGCATTTAGAAATTGAACTTACTTATAAGCGATTAAAAGCCACTAACCTTGAAATTCTTCCACCTCAGCTTTTGGTTTCAGTTGAGACACCACCAATCTTTTCAAGCTGGCAAGGCAGTTTGACCTTATGTTTTGCTTACATAATGGTTCAAAGTCTCATTGTTAGTATAAGAATCATCTCTTACAAGTTGGAATGTTTCTGTCTGAATGACAATCAGAAACAATGTTTTGCGAGTAACCAATGACAAAGCATTCTTTCCAATAGGGGTTAAGATTCCCTAAAAACAATTTGGTCCATGATGTGATCCAGAAACTATTATCTAGTAATTATCTAGACATAGCCACAAGGTGGCTTGGTTTATTGCGTACATGCAATCAGAATTCTCTACAGGGCCATTGTTGATTCTGCAGCTGCCATCTCATGTGGGGAATGCATTGTGGGGTTGCCAAGGAATATGATAAAATCTACTGGCTTAGAAAGTTCTGAAGTAGAATATTGTATGATGGTTCTCCAGGTGATGATTCCTTCTTGGAACCTTTCCTCAGTCTAACTAACCCAATGTTTCTATGGCTGGCTGAGGAATTCTGAGAGTAGACAGCTTAAAGTTGCCAAGGTTGAGAAACATTGCTCTAACCTAACAAAGGATTAAAATTAAACATGTCACACACACAGAAATTGGGGATTCCAGTTTGGAAGTTAACAATTTATAAAAAATGGGAAAAGTAGCTGCAGCAAATGAATACGAGTAGTCAGTTTCCATGAGTGTTTTTCTAGCTCATACTGTATATTTTGATGTAGACAAAATATGTAGCTTTTCACAATATATTTCCAAGATGACCTTCTCTTCAAATTCTATTTTTCTCTTTAGCTTGTAGTCTTATGTATTGGATTGCTGTCAGGCATATCAAAAACAGAAATGATAGATGGAAAATTTGCTCTTCAGCATACAGTTGAGTAGGCTATACAGTTTTTATCATGCTGTGTTCTCATCCTAAATCACATTCTTGACTAGCTAAAGTGATATTTTCTTCCTTTCCTTCCTCTGACATGAACAGATTCTTGCATTATTGTTCCTATCAAGTTAATGTCTCTTTTGAGCCGTAGTTGACTCCTGGTGACCATAGGGACACTGTCACATAATTTTCCTGGCAGCAGTACAGTACAAAACTCATCTGTTGTTGCCATCTTCTGGGATGTTTGTTTCATTAGTTAGCTTATTGTTTGTTTGTTTATTAAACAAATGTATATAGCCATCCAATTCACATAAAGGTAACTTGGGGCAGCTAACAACATTTTAAAAATCCACCATGTAATAAAAACCCATTTTTAAAAAGCATCTCCACCCCTCCATGGCAACAATACCACAATTAAATCAGCCACTTGATATCTCCATTCGTGATCCCTAGGCCTGCTGACAAAACCATGTTTTTAGTGTCTTTCAGAAGAGTTACAGGGGGAGGAAATGATGTTCTATAGGGAAGGAGCCACTACTGAGAAGGCCCTTTTTCATGGTCCCATTGGATGTACAGCCCTAATCAATGGGACCCATAACATGCCCTGCCTTTCCATTCAGGTGGATGTAATAGGGAAGAGGCAGTCCTTCAAATAGCCTTCCAGTCTAAACTGCAGCCCTGCAGTTTTCTACTGATCTCCTATTTAGCCTTGTTTTCGAAAATCAACCAGACCAGTGAGATGCTGTTATCTACTGTGACAAATGATTACTCTTACATTACATTTTTGTGCTGTCATCACTTGTCTCTAGATGATTTACAACGCAAAGATGGAACAATTAAATACATTAGACAGGGATCATGGAGAATGTGCTTTTGATCATCTTTCTCCAATATTTCTGAGAGAGTGTCTTGAGCTCAAATCTCCCAAAGACCAGGTGGCAGCTATGGCCAAGATCTTTCACCCACCTCCATCTGGTGTGCCAGTCAAACATATCGTGGATTGGTAGGCCCTTTGGACAGGCACAAATGTCCTAGTGACCTCACAACTTGATTACAGCAATGTGCAATGGAGCTACTCATGAAAACCATTCAGAAGCAATAACTTGTCCAGAATCAATGGCACCAGCAGTGACGAGCATACCTTGGTATGGCCCTACTGTGAAAGCTGCACTGGTTGCCAGTATTTATTTTTACCTGTTTTGTTTATTTTATTAATCAAATAGACACTACCCATCTTACTATCCAAGTGACTCAGGGCAGTTTACAGATACAAACAATAAAACCATATAAAAGGCATATCATTAAAAACAGTTTGAAGGATAAAATAGGGGCAAAGTTAAAAGACAAGTTAAAAAGGCAGAAGGACTACCCTCAAATCACCAGCCAACCCACCGTTGTGTGCCACTCTTCAATCCCTATGCCAGTTGGCAAAGCCAGATCTTCACATTCTTCTGTAAGGACCCAAAGAGTGGGAGCAAACCTCGTCTCTGAGAGCAGGATGTTCCATAGGGCAGGAGCAACAGCAGAGAAGGCTCTTTTCCTTGACCTCATCTATGCTTCTAGATGGAATTCAAGATGCTGATTATGACCTATAAAGCCTTACACAGCATAAGGCCAAATTATTTGAGAGACCATCTTTCTCCCGTGGTTTCTGCCTGATCAGTATATGCTGGTAGAGTTAGTACACTCAGGATTCCTTCAATTAAACAGTGCCACCTCAGGAAACATGCTTTCTCTGTCATGGTGCTTGCCCTCTGGAATGAGATCTCTCTTGAAATCCTTATGGCTGTACTGTGTTGGCATTTCAAAATGCTTCAAATAGGTGGTTAACTTTGGAGACCTTGGATTAAGATGGATGGAGCCTCTTGTTAGATGTGTTTTGTCTATGTTTTTGTATAGAGCGACAGATTTTGTTTTGTATTTTGTTATTGTGGTTTATTATATTGTAAGCTACCCAGACTTGCTTTGGAGTCAGTCGGTGCCTGAAATTAATAGAATAAGAACTAATAGAAAGGAATAAAATAACTTTCCAAATATCACCTTTTTTGAGAGATTCTCATAACTATTGCTTTAAACTTATGAGCTAGGCTTTGTTTATGAAAAGAATGATAAATTGTCACTACCAATTATACTATATATATTTTCATAGTTTTATGTTTTTAGCTTTACAAAATTAGCAGTAACATATGTATAAACTTATTAATATTTGCCATATGATTTCAGAGTGATCTTTCCCATTGATAAAATTAAAAACTGATTGTATTGTTGTCATCACCACATATGGCAAATTATATTCATTTACCCTGTTTCCCCCAAAATAAGACATCCCCTGATAATAAGCCCAATCGGGCTTTTGAGTGCATGGCAATAAGGCCAAGTGCTTATTTCAGGGTTCAAAAAAATATATGACAGGGACTTTTCAGGGAAACACGGTATATATAACACACAATGCAGTTTAAAATCTTGGTTATATGAAGTTTCCACCATCCCATTATGCTACAGAGTGAGTCCTTCCCCTAACAAGCCCACAATACCTTACTGTTTTTCTACAAAATAAGCTGCAGACAATGGAAACTTTCATACTGTTTCCTGTAATTTCCAGCTCATGTCATCCATAAAAGGTGCTGTGGATTATTTCAGTAATGTGAGCTACAAAGCCGAAGGAAAGAAGAAAAGTACCCAAGAAGGGAAAAGAAGAAAATGATTTTCTAGGACATATTGTAGACTCCAGGGGTGGGTTCCACTTACCTTCCCTACCGGTTTGCATCGCGACGGAAGTCACATCGGGGAAATGACCCTCTGCACATGCGCAGAAGCCTCTGTGCATGCACAGAGGGTTCTTTGCCAGCCGCAGCGACTGGAGGACCAGTTCGGGGGCGTGGACAGCCGGCCATTGCTGCCGGTTCGGCGAGCGGATGCAAATTTCCGCCACCGGTACGGGCAAACCAGTCCAAACTGGCAGCAACCCATCACTGGTAGACTCCCCCTCTCCCTTTTTTATACTGTAATAATTATCTGTCCAAACACAATCTTAAGAAAAAAGTGTGCTAAGTTAACAAAGGAAACTTCCTCAGCCTGTCTTAATTGTGAATCTAAACAGCTGCCATCTTTTCCTCTGATTGCAAGAGCAAATTTGTTCAATCACAGAGCAGATCAGCCAGCAGCCCCCCCCCCTCCATTTTTCCCTTGCTCTCCCCAAATCTGCTTAGAGGTTACAGACTGAGATACAGGAAGTACAGAGAAAGATAGAATAAGGGAAGTCCTGTTGCAGGACAAAAAATCCACTTGCATTACTTTGATGTAATTTTCAATTCCAGCATCCTGTTTACAAAAATGTATAACCAGATGTCTATGGGAAACTCACAAGCAGGACAGGAACAATCAGTTCTCTCTTGCTTCACCCAGCAATTAGCATCAATGGCATAGCAATTCTAAAGATGAAAGTTCAATGTGTCTTACACAGTAATAGTGATGAACTTGATATATTTATTTATTTTAATTTACTTATGGTAAACTATTATCTAGGATGTAATGTTTTGGCTAATTGAAGGAAAAGATTCTAAATGCTATAAATAAAAAATAAACAACAGGTTTTAACTGATATATACATACATACATTTCAGAATTAATAACAACGTAGTACATTAAAGCATGCTATTATTTAAACTAAGATCCTGGCAAAACATTGTAATGTGTATTATGTTTATTATGAAAAGAAGAATTATGTTTATTATGAAAAGAAGGGGGGAAAGATGTTTATTATGAAAAGAAGAACTAGAACTAAGAAATAGCAGTATTCCAGTATTTGAGGAGCTGCCACAAAGAAAAGGGGGTCACCTTATTTTCCAAAGCACCAGAAGGCAAGACAAGAAACATTAGATGGAAACTAATGAAGGAGAGAAGCAACCTGGAACTAAGGAGAAACTTCCTAACAGTGAGAACAATTAACCAGTGGAACGGTTTGCCTTCAGAAGTTGTGGGTGCTTCATTACTGGAGGTTTTTAAGAAGAGACTGGACAGCCATTTGCCTGAAATGTATAGGGTCTCGTGCTTGAGCAGGAGGTTGGACTAGAATACCTCCAAGGTCCCTTCCAGCTTTATTCTGATTAGATTAGTATTAGTATTCAGACATTTCCAAACTGCAAGTCCTTTTCAACTCAATGGTCTTATGCCAAGTGAACTTGCATTATGTATGCATGTGTATGTTTGGGTAATGCTTAAAATGCAATATTGGCTTTTTAAAATGCTTCTGAAAATTAGTTATTTTATAATATAATTGCTTCGCCTCTACAGTCCAGAGCAGATAACAACTAAAATACTGAAAAGCGATGGAAAACTCTTACTCTCCAAGACTATCTGCTTACTCTTTGTTTTGTTTCCAACCAGCTACATGGGCACAAAACATCCTTGGAGAAAAAACAGCTGCCGTAATTTCTTTCCCTATAATATTTCACTTATAGCAAAGTTTTCATCCTTCAACTGTGAAATCCACTATACGTTAGGATAATACAGATTAGACGTGCTGTCCCACACAAATACCATCACAAGTAAAAAAATGTCATATTAAGATTCAATCATCTAAATAAAGAATGCAGGGTTCAAAACAGAACATCTATACATCTAAATAGCTCTTTCACAGAATGCTCAACCACAGATATAGACAAGCAAATTCCCTGGGTATAAGGCTTGTACTGAGGAGGATCCCTTGGAAATTACAAATAAGCAGAGACTGAGCACGTCTTGTATTTCCTGTTTTTATGTTTCCAGTATAATCTGTTGCCTGCTAATTATGCACGGTGCTTTCAGATTATGGCTGCAAAACTCCAAACAGCCACTACATGGCATGAACTATATATAGTACAAGTAGTCCTCGACTTTCAACGATAATGGAACCTGCCCATTATGTCATACGTCATGGTAGTTGTAAAGCAGATCACCCATATGACCGACCCAATTTTATGAGGTTTTTTTGCATCAGTTGTAAAGCAAATGCTGCAGTCATAAAGCAAATCCATGGTTCGCTATAAGGTGGTCTTTTTGCCGAAAACCAGGAGTAAATGCTAGTTTTCAGCAAAAATGTTGTAAAACATGGTCATGTAACTGCGGCTGTAAATGTGAGCTGCTCACTTAGTGCCCGACATGCAGTCATGTGACTGGGGGTGGGAGCAGAGGTGGGTTCCTCCCGGTTCGGACCGGTTGGCCTGAACCGGTAGCGACCTGCTGGTGACATCACAATGACATCACGGAGCCAGTCTGTGGACGCCGCCATCTTTTTTTTGAATTGGGGGGGTTTTTTTTAGAAAAAAAAAATTTGGGGGAATTTTTTCCGGGTTTTTTTTCCTCTGCACATGCGCAGAAGCCGAGTTTCCAGCATTGTGCATCTTGTTTTTGGCTTTTTTGGGGGAGGGGATTTTTAAAAAATTTTTGCACTGCGCATGCACGCGCATGCGGCTCGACCACGCGGCGCAGGAGGAAGCAAACCGGCAGTGAGGTAAGTTAGAACCCACCCCTGGGTGGGAGGCAGCCATCAGAACTTCAGAATTGGATCTTAAGTACCTTTGGGGCAGGTGGGTCTGTGTAACTTCGAACGGTTGCTAAGCAACCGGTTGTAATTGGAGGACTACCTTTACTGTACTTCTTTATTTTTGTTCTGCCATTCATGGTTCATTATGAGTTTTGCAGTCTAGATCTGGTAGTTCTAATGATGCAGTGTCTGTTGTGTGAATGAGCCTTTACATCAAAGGGCATGCGTGCATACACACAGAACCCAAAATGGAAATAGAGACAGGATAACTGTTAAGTAAATATTTTATTCTTATATTTTTAGCATATCCTTCCTTTAATGAGATTAAGGATTCCTCTGTTCGATTTGTTATTTTCATCAAAACCTCATGAGGTAGGTTTGCTGAGAGAGAAAAAAATAGTAAGAAATGATAATATATGACCTTCGTGATTGTGACTAATGTTGGATTCTATTCTAACTACTAAACAACAGTGTCCTTTCTATATAAGTGGACAGTGACTTCACCTCAATTTCTCCACTGCTTTGTTCTGTCTGCTCATTCTTATACAAAGATTTTAATTTCTTTTTATTGGCTTTTTTATTTATTGTTGTGTGCTGCCCAGAGACCCCTTTGGGAGAAGGTGGGTGACCATATAAATCTGATTAATAAATAATATTATCTTCAATCTCCCCCCCCCTCTGTTCAGCTCTACTTACAGTTGCATACACAGAGCCTCTAAAACTAATGTGTTGCTTTTCACCATTATCATTTTTGAAGCAATAGAGTTGAACAGCCTCTAAAAAGTAGATTGGCAATACCCATATGGTTATTCAGAAGAGACTGCACATAACAGATTGCAGTCCAAGAGCAAGCAGGAGGATGTTGATTTATGACAGACAGATATTGCTCAGTATGCATATTCCCCAGGCTTTTTCATTTGGATGTTTTTAAAATGTCAGGTCTGATTGTTTTGGGCATTGCCTTTTTTGATGCAAACTGTTTTCCTGGATCTTATCAGCTAATGTAAACTGCACTGGAAATGTGGGCCTGAAAGACAGTTTCAACAGAAAAGCAATGTTTCAACAAAAACACCGTAACTGTGCTTAATGTGGTTCTGATCCTGCAAAGAGCTGCTTGCTAGTCATTGCAGATCCTACTCCAAAGAGAAAACATGTAAAAAAACAACAGTAAATCACATGACATTCAGGATAGACTTTATGGCACAAATTTCGCCGGTTACAATTCATTTCCCTAATGCATAACCCTGGCATGCCAGACTAGTTATAATGGAGGCAAATTTCTGAGTTCCGATTGATAAATCATCTAACTGCGCTTTGAAAAGAGACAAGATTTCAATCATGAATTTATTAAATAAGAAATGTTCAAAACCTAGTGTCTGGTGTGGCTAAAATAACATCCCCTTTTATATATATATATAAATATATATATAACATCCCCTTTTATAAGCAGAAGACTCTATTGAGTGTACACATACACATACACACACACACACACACACACACACACACACACACACACACTTTGAATCAATGGATTTCAAATACAATGAAAATAATTCCTATTGTATTTGTCACTATGCAGGTGATGTGAAATGAGGCATAATGGTATTATGGCTGACACATTCTGATTTAATCAACAATTTAGGAATAATAGAACGCCTCCCCCAATCAATACATTAAAGTGAAGTGTGTGTGTGTGTGTGTGCGCGCGCGTGTGTGTACACATACAGTATATGTAAGTATGTGTATATCAAAGAAGTGTAGCTTGTAGCACCTTGAAGACAAAACATTACAGGCTATTTAAAGGGATGGAGAACCTGCAGTCCTCCAAGTGTTATTGAACTGCAGCAGTTTTACCCCTGCAGTTTCAAGTTATAACTGATACACTGTCCCTCTGGATGTATAATTACTTTTAACATTATTTTTGGTATGGCTGATTCTCAGAATTTACTGTTGCTTTATATTGCATGATTTTGGTTTTAGTTTCTGAGTGTTACATATTTGTATATTTTAATCCAAATTATGTTGTAAACCGATAAGCCAAACAAATAAGTAAATACATATAAGAATAGGTGAGTGGGAGCACATATATTAATAATTCCTGATTTAAATTGACACAATTTTGCTGAAAATAAATGCAGGTAAATCACCAGTTGAATGTCACTGACTCCAAATTATTTTAACCTTTGTTTTGTTTTTTTAAAAAATCTCTAAAATCAATGGATTAGCTCTTCGATATAACAGTTGCTCATTACAGAATAGGCTTCATTGCAAAATACAGTGCCTTCCCCATAAGGGTATTAAATGTAAGGTACTTTGCCCTCGTGGCTATGGGAGTCTGAATGGGTAACAATTATCCACCTAATCTAAGAATCTTTAAAGATATATAGCAATTTCTCATTGCTCCAATTTTATAGTTCTCCCTCATGTTACTATAATGTGTCATAGACCAATTTTTTACTTACCAGTTCAGATATTGAGAGATAGATAAACATGACCACATTTTATGTAGTAACCTGGAGATACAGGACATCTTTTTCTTTTTAACGGAAACTTGTTTTATGATTTTAGGTTTGGGATTATTTTAGGTTAATGTATGCCACATTGCACATGTGTGTATACCATTTCACCAACATTTTCTGATTTGATTTATACATTTTTGGGAGATCCATAAAAATTAAATACCATATGGAGATCATTCCAGGTCAAATGGAAGTTTTTTCTAAGGAAAGCTGATCAAAGGGGTTTCTAATATCTCTCTTCTTTCTTTGAAATAGGAAGGTGGAATCGTTTCTAACAGAAGAACCAGAAATACATATTGTGGGTCAAGCTCCCATTATTTAGATTCCCTAAACAAAAGTATATGTCACACTAGCCTCTTCTGCCCTAAGCATATTTGACCTGAAGTGAACCATATGGATAGGATTTTAAGATCTCTGTGTTTAATTTCTGGTTTTTAAATTAATAATAATTCAAATGTGAAAAGTTTCTTTTGTTGAGGTAATTGTAGAGTTCCAGCTGCAGACCGAACAGGGGAATATCTGGAAACATATTTATCTATTTCTTAGACTTACACCTTGCCTTTTGTTAGGCGCTCATGGTGGGATACATAACACTTCATTCTCCTGTTTTACCCCAGAATGAGAACCCAGTGGATTATGTTGGGCTAAGGAAGGGTAACTGGCCTCCCCAGTGTTTAGTTTCATTCAGTTCTGTGATAAAACATATTTGGAGTCTCCTTCAGCCCCCAGGTATTTGACTGGTTTAAAGAGAGTTGACATATTCTTAAAGGGCCACTTTCCCTGTTAAGTGTGTAATACTATGACTATACCTCTCTCATAATAATTAAAATTAGTGTGAAAAGTTAAGATAAAACTAAAGGGAAACCTTAGGCTCTTAACAGATTTACAGATATATAGTCACTATACCTGAAAATATCCGTGATCTCACATGGGTCACAGTTTTTCACTTGCTCTCTGGAGGCCTTTGGAAGGGAGATCCGGTCTGCAGAGCAGTAACCCCAGCATCTCATCTTGTTCCTGAAAAAGCTGGAGCATTTAAAAGTGTTATGTTCTAACTGTTTGAACTATGTTGCATGGTTCCAACCAGGTCCAGCGTTTGAGCGGGAAAAAGCTCAAACGCTATTGGCTGGTCTGTCTGACAGCTCCCTATAAAAGGGCAAGCTGTCAGACTGCTCTTTGCTGGTTGCTGATACAAGAGCTGAAATAAAGAGCTGCTTTGGAAGTCTGTCTCCTGTCATCTCTACCCACTATCTAACAGTGGCGACGAGGGCTTGGGCCAGGAGAACTGTGACTAGCTTCTTCAGCACTTTCAACCAGCCAGGCAGACATCTTCCTGCCTCCTTCTGNCAGCTCCCTATAAAAGGGCAAGCTGTCAGACTGCTCTTTGCTGGTTGCTGATACAAGAGCTGAAATAAAGAGCTGCTTTGGAAGTCTGTCTCCTGTCATCTCTACCCACTATCTAACAGTGGCGACGAGGGCTTGGGCCAGGAGAACTGTGACTAGCTTCTTCAGCACTTTCAACCAGCCAGGCAGACATCTTCCTGCCTCCTTCTG
>QLTV01000548.1:802802-824109 GCA_003457575.1 Thermophis baileyi
GACCTGTCCGCACAGGCCGCTGCCTCACCACCAACTGAATTGCGCAGGTCTAGTAGGGCTTCAAAACGCCCCGCCTACCTGCGTGATTACGTATGCTGGACAGCTCCATCCAGGAGGGGAGGGGTGTTATGTTCTAACTGTTTGAACTATGTTGCATGGTTCCAACCAGGTCCAGCGTTTGAGCGGGAAAAAGCTCAAACGCTATTGGCTGGTCTGTCTGACAGCTCCCTATAAAAGGGCAAGCTGTCAGACTGCTCTTTGCTGGTTGCTGATACAAGAGCTGAAATAAAGAGCTGCTTTGGAAGTCTGTCTCCTGTCATCTCTACCCACTATCTAACAAAAAGGTTTTAAATAGCTGAAGCAAGTTATACATAGTAAGGAGGAACAAGGAGTGAGGGGGGAAAATGGACGATATATCTTTAACCCACAAAGGGTGGAGCAGATTTTGTTCTGAGCTCGCTAACAATGGAAACTTTTTTTTTTAATGTTTCCCTCCATCAGTCCTGCCAAGCAATAGGAAAAAAAGAAAAAAGAAAGAAAAGAAACTTGTTCCGCTGAGTTCAACCCCAGACAGGCTCACAACTTCCTTCCTGCTTTCCGACCCCCTCCCCTCCCTACTCTCGCTCCCGCACATTCAACAAACACTGAAGAAACAGCCAATGACAAGGGTGATGTTGGAAAAGACGAGTAACGATCAGGGCGGCTGAACAGTTGAAAAATAATAGCAGTAATAATAAAGTTACAGATCCAGCCGACAATAGAATTTGCTCGCTTTTTTCAGTTACGCGCCGCAGGCGGGGACAAGAGAGACGTCTAAACATCTTGATCAGGAGGAAGAAATTATTTCTAGAGCAATTTTCAAGTCTGCGCGTCTTCATGGCTAGAGCTTTTTCCGTGGCAATTGGATAGACAAGGTGCACCAATCTCTCCTGGACAGGTATGACCAACCTCTCCGATTTCACTCTCTTAATCTTTGCTCATTTCTCCGTGCATCCTAATCCTATCGTATTTCTCTTTCTTTCCTGAGCTCCAACTCTTGCTTCAAAGCCATCGCTTTTTCTGGAGACCGGGTCGGAGAAAAAGACCCGATTTAGGCTGGGATCAGTAGCGGGCGAGAAATCAGGTTTTACGGGCATGGATAAGTAGCGAAAAACGAGCTTCAAACCGCTCCTACTTCTGAAAAGTGCCAAACTCAAATGGGCAGCGAGCTTTCGTTATTGAGGGCTATCGTAAACCGCTTCGTTTGGCGGGGGCGCCTCTGGCGCGCTGTCTTTTTCGGATAAGTTCCACCGGTGTCGGAGTTTAGAATAAACAGACAGACAGACACACACACACACACACACACACACACACACAAAATATATCATACCGAAACTATCCTGGAAGCAAAATATATTCAGCTGTCTTCCGTAGAAAGAGAAGCACTTCAGTCAAATCGACTCTTGTTGCAGAGAACAGCGAAACTAGAGCCCTGATCTTCGAGTCTCCATAGAGATTGCCATCATTTGTTTCCTCCATATAATATGAGGGCAAGACACGCATCACAGGGTTCAGCTTGCACACAAACACACATAGCCGCGTCCAGCAAGTTTACAAAATATTTAACTCACACCACTGCCTTCCCGCTGTCATACTGGACACACGATTTTTACAAACTTAGTGTAATTTTCAAGAATCATTCAGGGACAGAGGGACAGAATTTGCCCAGTATGCAAGAGTTGAACATGGTTGCTACTTCTTCCAGTAGATAAGTCACTGCCCTACAGAGCTACCACACTTCCTATTTACTCAATCCGCAAATAAATTACTTTGTGCACTATTATGTGCGTAGACATGGCAACTGTTGGAATTGTGAGAAATAAATGTTATTTAAAACATGAATAAAAGATGAATAAAGACTCCCAAGATAATAAACCCTTTTCAGAAATTCAAGAAAACTTTTTTAAAAATGGGTCAGAGAAAAGTTGAAGAAATGTGCATGAAACTATAAATATAACTATGCTTGCTATACAATTGTAAAACATTGCCTGGCGGCATATAATTATTGATATTCCAAGAAGCAATATCATAGAAACTCGTTGAAATAAATTACAAAGAAGCATAGTCTTGGTTCAAAGAACAACAACAACTTTACAAACTCATATGTAGTTGCACAAGATTACTCAGTAGGATAAAAGAAAAGTAAATCACTGAATTAAAGTAGCAAAACAACTCAGCTGATAGCTAAAAGAAAGGGGCTACTTTTTTTTTAGTTCATTCCCAGTTAGTGTACTATATAAAAGAGCTGGACAAGCCACACCTAGCCTTAGAAATATTAAGAGTAACTCTAGCAATGCTAGTGTTTATCTCATTAAAAAGAGGCTAAAGCTGTGGATTCTATAATGTGTATGTTTCTAAGATTTAGTATGATCTCAGCATTTAAAAAACCTTATATGGTTGATAATAAATGATATAATATATTGTTATTTAAGATGGGTGGAAAAAATCCAGGAAAGAATGGTATCAAATTTATTGCGGCCTACATCCACTGATAAGAAGCCAAATTCAAGAAAATACTGGAGTCCAATTATTTTGATCTTCAAGAGTTGTTAATTATAGTAATGAAGTTATTGTAAGTTGCTGCCTAGAGTCACTCAGGATAGGGAGACAGGAAGCATATAAATTAAACGAACAAACAAATAAATGGGGCAAGGCAATTTCAATCAGGACCATAGGGCAGGATGAGAGGCTATTAAACTTGTTTGTCTTTCCTATTTAAATTGAATACCATATTAGTTTCTTCATGAAAATACTGATTGGGAATTGAAAAAACCAATACAAAGGGGAAATGTTAAATATTGTTCCAGCATGTTTACCTTATTTAGAATCATCTTCCACTATAGCCAGCATATCAGCTATTAAGACTTAAAAACAAACAAAAACTTAAAAAGTACACATTTCCATATCTACCTTGATCATCAAGGGTAGAGAACATGATTTTTCATGTTTCTGATAAAAATGTGTTCAGACCCATGTATTTATCAAATGTCCTTCCAAATGTCTATGGAGATTCTCAGTCATCCAGGTCATGGTTATCCCAAAGGTGCTTTTTAAAGAGGCGACTGGACTTTCTTGTTTTTCTTTAAAGACATTTTACTTCTCACCCAAGAAGCTTCTTCAGCTCTGACTGGATGGTGGGGAATGGAAGGATTTATATTCCTTGCAGACAGCTGGACAGAAGGCAAATGATCAGCTGTCTGCAAGGAATATAAATCCTTCCATTCCCCACCATCCAGTCAGAGCTGAAGAAGCTTCTTGGATGAGAAGCTAAACATCTTCAAAGAAAAACAAGAAAGTCCAGTCGCCTCTTGAAAAAGCACCTTTGGGAGTCCTCTTTCAAGTACTACCAGGCTCTTGGTTGAAAAATCCAGTGTGGATTAGAAGATTGTAAAGTAATAACGATAGTATATATTACACATTATGTTGTTTTATTTAATCAAATATCATCTCCTAAAGTTATCAGGTTCCTCACTCTTCTAATTGGACATTAAAAAGGATATATATATATCACACAATTTTGATTATAAAATGAATGTTGTTGTAGTATAGAACAAGCATCATAGAAAAAGTACATAGACCAACAGTACATTACATATTATACCTGCATATGCTTATTATCTCATTTGTCCATTACAAAACTCACATTACCACCTCTATTGGCTAGTTGTTTGACCAGGTGACTATGACTATGGACTATGTGAATACATATTGCTAATCCTGTATTCAAAATCCATTATGGTTTATTCTTCCCAGCAATTTTGGTGTGCACCTTATATAATTCTACTTCAGTTTCAACAGCATAGAAACTTAAATATTCAAAGCAGAGTAAATAATTAGGCAAACCTATTAGCAGGTAAAAAATCTACACTTTATTCTTGTACGCAGGTAAATGGATAAGTTCCAAAGACTAGCACATGGAATGACAGATAAACAATTACATTTGCCACAGCATGAAGGGCATTACTGTCTTGTTGGGTTAATCAAAATTCTTAGCATATAACTGATACAAAAATAAGAGGTGTGGTTTTATTTAGAGAAGCAGTACCACACAGATGCATATTATGCGGTTATAAATATGTCTACACTAATACAATACATAAATAGCATAGCACATACATAAATATACACTTAAATATGTAATACTAATAAAACTATATATCCTTACAGCAGGAAATAATTATATATTGTGCTTTCTCAGATTTTAGAAATAAATCCCACAAAGTTCAGTAGAATTAACTCTAATACAGAATACAGTCATAATTTTTAACTTGCAAATAATTGAGCATGGAATTACTGTTGTAAATCATGCCAGTCATTACACGGGTCATCATGTGACCATGCCTGATTTTACAACCTTTTTTGCAGTAGTCGTTAAGTGAACTTAACACAAATTCTGTAGTTGTTAAGCGAAAACTGCGGTCATTAAGAAATCCTTTCTCTGCAATGGATGTTTTTTGCTGGAAACCGAAAGTAAACACCTATTTCAGGCAAAAAGTCATAAATTGTGAGTATGTGACTGCAGTACACTTCAGATGGCCATAAATGCAGGCCAGTTGTTGGATGTCCAAAATACAATCACTTGACCCCGGAGAGAGCCCAACTGTGCCAGGTCAGAAGTACTCTTTTAGGTCTGTCATAACTTTGATTGTAAATCAAGGACTACCTGTATAATCCCAACAACTTCAGTAAAGAGACAATTTACTGAAAGTTTCAAAAATGAATTAACCCAACAAGACAGTAATGTGTGTTGTGACTTTCAAGATGATTCCAATTTCCATCACTCTTCATCAGTATAGCTACCAGGAATGATGGGAGATGGTGCAATAATAGCAAGAAGGCTACACATTTTGTATCTTCCCATTAGGCAATACTGTATAATGAGTAAAAATGAGCACAGTTTAAAGTGATGTAATAAGAAATAAAGTAAAAGAGCAAAGTGTTGCTGCACAATACTGTTCCACCACAGAAAAAAATGAATTCAGAGGAAAAGCTACAGCTCTGCTTCCTTTAGTCTTGTGGCTTCTGACTTTATGTTTCAAATATTTATGAATACTATTGTTTTAATTATAACATTATTTTATTTTTCGTTTCCTCAAATGCAATTTCTAGAGCATATAATTACTTCTCACAACTTTCCAAGCCAGCATTTAAGGCCTTCCACCATTCCTTTCCACAGTTATTTTTGTTTTAAAAAGAAAAATTCTGTGTAGTAAGTTTTGGTTTTCCTAAGTCCCATGACTTCTCCCTCCCATCCTCCCAGGAGAAAACCCACATTTAGTCCACTTGCTCCTTTATTTTCATGGAACATCTTCTGATACTTGGCTACTTTCTTCCTATCTGTTGTTTTCTTTCTGACCCATGGCCAGAATGTGGGAAATTGGCAACACTAGCTACTAATTTACGATAATATACCATCTCAAGCTTTTCCATTTCTTGACCATCTCAGTGCCTTCTTGGGGCTTTGCCTGAGAAGCAGAACTTGTAGCCTTAGCCGTACTTTTATCCTTTTATGAAACAAATCTGAATTTAAGACCAACTTAAGGAGACCAAGAAGACCAATCTTCTTGCCATTAAACTTTTTTTTTCATCATAGGGAATATTGATTGTGAGATCAAATTTGGGCCAGTCACCAGGACCAGAGATTTACCCTTGAAAACTTTGGGACTCATGCTGGAACCCATCTTCAGGGAATTATAGGAGCCAAGGGATTGGCAGCACAAAGAAACAACAGCCAATCACCAGCCATCAACATACCAATCAGCCAATAGGAAGGCACCACATAAACATGACTCACAGAACAGCCCCAAAGCACGTATTCCAGTAAAGAGAAATTCAGCCAGCCAGCCAGCCAGCCATGTCTCGCAGACAAATATAATGTCGAATATAGCCGTATTTAGTAAGAGGAGGAATTCTGGTATTTTGTTTATGAGGCTTCTTGCGTTAAGTAGCTTGCATTTATTCCCTTAAGATGGGCTCCACATTGAATCCAAAAGCTTGGAAGAGTAAATCTCTGGTTGACTGACCCAAATTCAATCTCGCATCATTACCCTGTGACACGTATATTTGCCTTTAATATTGATTGTGATTGCTGAGATATATATATTTTTTGCACACGGTCAGAGGCATTCTTCTAATTCACCTATCAATTGTGTTATTTGCTTATTATTCTACCGGAAAATAGATGTTAAGCCTTGGCTTCTAATTTAGGTTGCCATAGCCTTCACAGGCCTGTTCTCTCTCTGTTTTCTCTTTTCTTCCTCCTCTCATTCTTTAACTGTAGAAAATGTAACAAGCTTATTTACCTCTATATGGATGTAAAATAGTTTACTTCAAGGTTGATAAGGTTGTGGCCAAGGGTTGCATTTAGCACTTTGAGGGAGTTTAGAATAGATCACCAAAGCGAGGGGGGTAACGCTTACAACACGTGATGTGTTTCTCAACGTTAAAATGACGAGAAACTGTACTGTCACTTTTTAGCAGGCATGATCAAACGGGGTCTGTCGGCTTCCTAAAGGGTCCTTGGGACAATCCGGGGATACTAGGTTTTCTATCCTTGCTGTACTACTCACCTAAAGGATCCTTCTCTATTATCCGCGCATTCTGGGACTGAAGCTTGGCATTGAAATTAGAATCTGGATTGTGTAAAGATTCAGGTTAATATGCTATTCCTTTGATCAACGTAATGAACTTTTAAAAGAGGCGGAGCTGGACTCTGCTGAACCTTTGCGGCTAAACTCACGTCTTTCTCGCAGCCGGCCTCCAGAGCGAGAGCTTTGCAGCCATTGGTCGAACTGTGTCTCCCGTAGCCAATTGGCAGGGCCTGTTTGAGCTGTCTCCGTTTTCGCGCGCTCACTGTCGCTTCTCTCTCCCTTTCTTGTCTTTCCATCCAGTTTGCGTGTTTATGGAGCTGTGGACCGGGGTCCGCTCATCGCCCCTGCGCGTCTCCCGTTCCCTGGGCAATGCTGCAGCAGCTGCCGCCGCCGCCGCCCCCTCCTAAGAGGACGTGGGCTGTTCGGCAGAAACTGACCTGGGTGAAGGAGGAGGAGGAGGAGGAAGCGGAGCCTGTCCCCCGGCGGCCGGACCCATTACTATGGCCGTGTTCTGCTATGCGCTCAACAGCCTAGTGATCATGAAGAAGAGCGGCGAGGAAGAGGAGAAGAGCGGGGGCTGCAGAGGAGGCAGGAGCAAGACCCCTCCTGCCACGCGCAGACAAGGGCCGCCTGAAGTCGTCCGGGGAAGCGAGAGGCATAGCAGCTATTGCCCTTTGCCTCTGGGCAGCAGCGGCAGTTCCAGCAGCTCCCCCACTGCATTCCTCTTCCCTCCAGCCGAGCCGCCGCGGGCCACGGAGGAGGCTCCATTTCTCAAGTCCCCTCGAGAGCTCAGCAGCCCTATCTGGACTAGCCCCCAGAGCCGGTCTCCTTCGCCCGGCTGGAAGGAGTCTTGCAGGACGTCCCGGGTCCTCCAACGGGAGTTGCAGAATGTGCAGGTGGTTGAGAAAGTGGGGCTGTTCGAGGCGCACATCCAGGCGCACAGTTCGGGGGGCGCCACTTTCCCCCTAAAGAGTCCCCCCCTGCCCAGGAGAAAGTCGCCTTCTTCCCCAAGCCGACCTTGCCCCTTGCAGCTGGTGGAGGATACCACGTCGAGGCAAGGAGAGATAGAGGAGGGAATCAAGGAGCTCGATAAACTCTGGTTCCGACTAGAAACCACAGGGAAGGCGTTAGAGAAGGAGGCAGAGAAGGGTTCCGGGGACACCCATCTATTACAGGTGGCGGGCAAGGGAAAAACCGACTGGTCGTCTCCTACTGAGAAAGAAAACGGACTCTTCCGAGAGCAGCGCCCAAAGGCAATGCAGTCGGCCAAAGAGACCTTTGGAGCACAGGATTCAGAAGAGGTGGAGAGCAGGAGCCAAACTGGGATGTGGAGTTCAGATCCAATGGATAAAGGATGTGCTTTGTTGAAAGGGCCCAATTCTAACCAGATGGGGAGGGTGAATGGGATTTCCAGGGCACAGGAGTCCAGGCAGGCGGAAAGGGGTCTGTGGCCTATTGGGAGGCAGGGCTTTGAGGTGAGAAGTGAGCCTCTGGAAGAAAAAGACTCCAAAGAGATGGAGACCAGGAGAAGCTGTGAGGAAACTCAGGGCTCTGATGAGATGAGCATCATGATGCAGCCAGGTGAAGGCGAGGCACAACTTTTGGAGGGGTCAAGCAAGGTGAGCAGTTGCTGTGAGAATCAAAGCTTCATAGAAATTGGGCTCTGGAGGAGGGACTTTTCTGGAGGGCAGGGCTCAGGAACCATAGAGATGCCCCTTGGAAAGCCGCTCCCTCCAGGAAACCCGCCTTGCCTTGCCAGAACTGACAGCAAGGAGGGTAGCAGCAGCCTGTTCGCTTTGACATTCTCTGAGAAGCAGTCTTTGTCTGAGATTATGGCTGAAGCTCATGCTGTTGGGCTGCAGGAACAGCAGCTTCCCTCAGGGACCTCTGCAGCACTACCACAACCTTGGCGGTCCCTAGTGGAAGGGGGGGGCTGCTGTGGAGGTGCAAGCATTCCTGCTGTTATTGTGACAGACCTGGATGCTCAGGAAGAGGAAAAAACAGGAGCAGCTCCCCCAAAGGACATGCCAATCAGGAAGCTGTCTTCTTCCTCAGCTTCTTCCACTGGCTTTTCCTCATCTTGGGAAGAGTCTGAAGAAGATATCTCCAGTGATCCTGAGCGATCCTTGGACCAGAGTCCAGCCTTCCTGCAGACCCTGGATAAACCCAGAGTGGTAAGTTCTGAGTAAGCGATGTCTCAGATGATTAGGGGAGCCAGGTGTCTTCTCAAGGTGATAAAATTTCTCTGACCATCTTTAATGGAGATAGAATACCCTTAACATTTTTTTAAGAATGGTCTTTTAAAAATCAGTTTCTGTGATATTAACTTTTCCTGCATTTGAGTAGTTCTGTTGATCTTACATAGTTAAAAATGAAAAAGGGTAAAAGCATTAAGTCTGCAAACTGAACTATAAAATTTGTATCTCAATTCCAGGTGACTTTAAGGGACCATTCCATCAATTATGGAATCCAGAAACTGGCATGGAATTTATTGGTGGGAAGAACTACAACATAATGAAATTAGATTTGGGGGGTGGGGGAAGCATAAATGGACTACATCTAATTTTTGTGGTAAAACAGATGTGATTGATTAAGTCTAATAATTTAATGCACAATTCTGTGTATATCTGCTGAGAAGCATTCTGCACCCAGTGGGATTTATTCCTAAATAAGTGTGTAATCTAAACAGAATCATAAACTTCAAACGCACTCCAGAGATCATTGAGACTCACTCCCTGCCCCTTGCAGAATCTGTTAAAGAAAATTATTAACTAATCATTATTTAAATCACTAAAGTTAAAGAACTACTGATTTAAATCAAAATTCCTTGACATTCTTGACCTTCTAATTCTTCTAAACAAGCATGCATGCTGACTGCTCTAATAAAGCGTAGCATTATGCAAGCAAAAATATCATTTAAAAGATTCACATGTACTGCAGAAGTCTTTGGACATTAGATACCTACTTCCATTGTCATTATCTGTACATAAATCAGATGGCTTATTTGAAGACTAAGATTGCAATGTAGATTTCCATTTGAAGAACTAATTTATATTAGGGAAAAGGGTGATTTAAACTTACTATCAGTATATAATAGTGGTTTTGTATGAATCTACTACAGTGCTGAAAAGGCAGATGAGATGGTGGTATACTGTTTGCAACAAGTGTGATGGTTTTGAAACTCATGTAGGCCTATAATTGCTGTAGGTTCAGCTTTTCATAATCAAATACCACATGGGTTGAACAAAAAATGAGGACAGATAATCATATTGCATTACTAATTTGAATTTTAAGGCCTTGCTTAGAGCAGAGAGTTTCAGCTGTTAACATTTATCCCAAAAGAATAGGAAGAATGACTATTTGTCACTTTTTAAAAAGTTGCCAATTTGCCACACAATTTTATTTCATTATTGAGAAATGTATCAGCTGTTATTAATTGGGAGTGTTTCATGCTGTAACTCTGAAATAAAAAGCCAGAACAAGTGCCAGGCATTCTCCATTTGTTTTAGCTCTGGCTTTTTATGAACAGCTATAAGTAGCATATAACTTGGACATCTTGTGATATAAGTCATATAAATAAGTAGAGGAAATGATGATGATGTTAACTTTTTTCATTCTGAAATGTGTATATTTGTCTAAGAGGCAACATCAATATAGTTAGCTAACTTCCAGTCTAAGGATATTAAGTGTTCTGCGGTATGGGACAAAGAAATATGTACAGTACAACATTCAGTGTCACAGTGCAAAATATATATAGGGAAACTTAGTCTTCAAAGCTATCTGAGCCTGCTACACATTATATACCAATTCATCTGGAACTCATCATATTGGAGAAAGCTATGTTGTAGTTTGTTTCTAGTGTTTGTTGATAGGCAAATCATACTAATTTAGCTAACACGCCCATTAAGATAATAAACCTTATATATGTTCTCCCTTATAGGCAAACTTTATTTGAACAGACAGTCCATAATTCCTAATTAAGTTTTTCAGAATGATGTTCTGAGATTTTCTGTACTATTGGTGTTTTTTAAAATTTATTTTACAGTACTGAATGTTAACATTTAACTCTGGTTTATTCCCTTGCTTTTCTAGTCATAATCAAACATTCTTATGTGCAGAAAATATGCCCTAATATCCTCATCCTGCTTCCTGATTTCTGGTTTGTACCAGGAGCATATAGTATATAAATAAAATAGACAGGTTTTCAAAATACACGTTGTCAAAATTCAACTTCTGAAACAGCTTCCTGGACTTCTGATTTGAGCATAACTCAGTACACCAGATTTATAAATAAATAAACAAAAATAATGTGTCTGTGCTCACAGTTAATGGATAAGTGGTATACACATTATACTTAACCACAATGCCCCTCATTTATCATAACATGCTTAAATACATGATCTTGTGACTTAATATGTGTGAACTAGGCCACTGCTGCAAAGATAGGCATTACTGTCAAGGTAGAAGCTGCTTTGCTGGCATATAATTCCCTAGTTTAGACACTGAAATTTATTCTGGATGCTTTAGTAAGAGTATGAGCAGATGAGGGTATATTTAATACTTTTAAGATGCCATAGGACTTCTTATTTTTGTTGTGAAGGTACTGTAATTCACCATTTGGTGTTTTGGGGAAATTGCATAATATATATCTGAGACAACATGTTAAAATATAATTACCTCACAGCTTCAGGAAATTCCTGTCGCCAGCATACGAACATACTGTGAAAGCATGTGAGATTTTCCCAAATATATATGAGAAATTTGCTAATACTCATTTTTCATCTGGTCAGATATTAGAATAAATCTATCAATATGTGGTAGAATGTACCACATTTTGAGATTTGCCACTTTTTTGGAGCTTTATAGAATGAAATCAAAATAGAATATTTTTAAAAAAAATTCAGAGGGGAGAATCTGTAGTCATTATCTTGTGGGTAAGAGAAGAAAGCTAATAAGATTAGTGTAGATACTAGACAATTGGACATTTTAAAGTACAAATACAGGGACATTGGATTGCATACTCTGGATACCACTATGTCTTAGGGCAGAGCATCACCCACCTAGTAGAAGAGTTAATGGCTGGGTTCGCACTTCTAACTAAGCCATAACTAATTCACATGGTTTCTTGGTTTTAGTTTAGAGTGCTTTGTAAATCTAGCAATTATAGTTTGCTATAAACTATGATTTATGGTTCAGTACATATTCAGTATATATTGAAAGATTATCCAGTTGTGGCTGATTCTGTAAACCATGGTTAAATCATAACACAACATAATATTTGAAATCGGGTGAGAGGAAGCTAGATTACCAAGATTGCTCTGAGAAAGAAGCTTTCTAATGGGCTTGTTATATTAGAATCCAACCTGACAATCTATGATATCACGAATTGTGTAAGAATTTCTTTTTTATATAGTGATTGTAGCAAGGGATATTGTTCAAAATTTTATCTCTAAAAGGTACTATGGAGCAGAAAAAGTGCAGCTGGTTAAGCAGACAAATATTATACTTGTGCTCCTTTACAGCTTGAAGCACTTTTTAGAAATTGAATCTATATGCTCTGCAATAGTGTTAAACAAGTTTTTCCTAAAGTGGCAAGTTCTAGATATGCTGAGATTATAATTTCCACAGTTCCTATATAGAATAGCTAATGGGTAGTTGAGAATTCTGAATATTGCCATTCCAACACACCTGAAAGTGCCAGACTGAAGAAAGCTTAAAGTTATGGGGAAATTGAACCTGCAGTCTAATCCACTCAACTAATCCCATCCAGTGTTTTTATATGGCCAAGCACAATACCTGAGATTTATTATTTGATGATAATTTGATAAACATTCCCCAAATCTTTGCCGACTAGCTATATTCTGCAGCTATATTTTAATGCTTGAAAAATAAGTAATGTTTCCAAGCAAACCAATCTTCTGTCTGAATGTATGAAAACACAAAGTATAAAAGGAACTGAAAATTGTTCTGATTTTACCTCAGTATTCATATGCTTGGGTTCTGCCTCCTTTGCCTATTCGGTATGAAGAATTTTTAATATATGCATCTGCAAGCACTTCATAGTATTTTCATGATTAAGAAGCTGCCTGATTAATTATCTGCTAGAAATAATTTCATGCATCCAGATCCTGAGAACAATTTATACATTATGGTCTATATGGTGATCTCCCAATTGGACTATTGCAACACACTCTACATGGGGCTACCCCTGAAAAGTATCCGGAAGCTTCAGCTGGTACAGAGAGCGGCAGCACGAGCCATACTGGGTGCCCAAAGAAGGGCACATATAACGCTCTGCGAATTGCACTGGATACTAATTTATTTCCAGGTCCAGTTCAAGGTGTTGGTCATCACCTATAAAGCCCTACAAGGGACAGGAAAGCCCCCAGTCTCTTGGCCTTTTGAAAAGGGGTCAAAACGTGGCTCTGTGGTCTTGCATGGGGGGCACAGAGGACAACGCAACCATGGGGCTGGCTAGTCCCCTGAGAGCCTCCCCATCTGTTATACTCCAATGTTAATTAGCCATTTTAGGATTTTTCTTTCCCTTTTGATATTTAATTATTTTATCATTTAAATTTTTTAATCCTAATTCAAATTTTAATTTTATACTTCTTTATTTATTGGTTATATTATATTGCACATTACCCAGAGCCTCTCTTTGAGGGACCTGGGTAGTTTAGAAATATGAAAAATAAATAAATGCACAAATAAATATAAACTAACAAAGCAATATCTTTTTAAAATTTCTAGTTTAGCATTTCCTATTAGCATTTTTAAAACTATTGTCCAAATCTAACCTTTGCTTTGTAATTTTCCCCTATAACCAGCACATGTACTAAAACTTTTAAATAATAGTTCCCATCATTCAATGTAGGAGTGAAATATTTGTCTTTTTGTTACTCAACTGAATGTCCTAATAAGGACATAGAATAAATGATGACTTGAAGTAGGATACACCTTATTTAAATACTCATAACTGAAGGCTCTGGTGATCATCCTTTTCTTAATCAACACCGAATGATGAGGAAATCTTTCAGAAACATCTGCTTGTCTCTTGTAACTCATGTTTTTTGTGGGTAAGTTTCTGCATTGATGTCTCAACACAATATTACTTCAATATGTTTTTCAATCAGTTCCTATTTAAACTAGAAAGTTTTAGATTAAAATTAATATATTTTTGTTCTGAAAAAGAAAGACACTCTGAAGCAATTCCCATTTGATTGTTTCAGTACTGTACCAAAATATACTAAATCACTATCTTTAAAAAGGTTCTGCTTAAATTGTGTACAATACCATATAGATACACTATGTAATTAGTCCTTGTCTAGATAAGAACACCAAGCAACACTATGTTCTATGCCAGTAGTATCTGCAGAGCATTTCAGTTACTTTCAACAAGGCTTCTCTGTTACTTTCTAATATCCTGTAATAGGGTGTCCTGTAACTCAGTGGTCTGGTTTACACATCACACTAAGGAATAGTAATGCTTGTGGTTTTAATTTAATGTAATGTGAATCAGCCGTGGTTTAAGATTTAATATGCTGTACATATTCAGCTTTTTGATGAAGCAAACTATAGCTTAATATAACCAAATTGCTATCAGCATATACTTGGAAAGGAGTCAGTTCTAATTTTAACATCATAATTTTGCTATGTATTTTGGGTGGAATTGCAAGACTTTTCATCATTTGACTTAGTGTTGCCTTGGGCCAATGAAGTTTAGTCATTCTTTTGAAGTATGTCACATGCTATTTTTCTCTATTCTAGAATCTAGATCACATTCTGTTTTGCACTGAATATTCCTACTTCAGTTAGACAAACTGCCAGCACAAATGTCATGTTGATTCTGTACCTATGAGAGAATCATTTTCAATTCATTCTCATAGACTCACAATTTATTTTTTCAAAGAAAAAGAATTCAGATTAAAAACAGATTTTGCACAAAAAAAACTAATGGATAAAAATATATATCAGATATCCATTTGCAAACACAGATATAAAAGTGATTATATAAAGTCAATATAACAACTAATGTATAAATATGGAAAAACCAGAATGTTTACTGAAAAATAGATTAATAGATTAATATTCACAAGTATTGCAGAATAGAATTATTAAAATTCATAATAAATAAGGGAATAGGCATCATATCTTTCATATCTATCATATACTACATTATGCTCTTGGAAGTTCTGTAATTTCTATTCAGTGAGAATTAAAGATTATTGGCTGAAGCTGTTGATAATCGACTCCAGAAAGACAAAAATACATTTAACAAAGGTATTTTATAGAATTACATATCACAAGATATAGTAATGTAAAAAGTTTTAGAAGATTGTGAGCAAGGAAAATAATCCTGTCAGTAGCTATTTAATATAATAGACAAGAATGGAAGATCATATTATGTTTAAAAGCAGTAAATGTATAAATATAGGATGTCTGGAATAATTAGATGGTTGTCATCTTTATGCTTTGCTTATGAACTTGCAGAAATATCTTACTGGCTAGTTTTCAAGTTAGATTTCTGAACTATATGAATGAATGTTGTGATCTAGCAGGCTGGTTTTAAGTCCTTACCCCACACAGCATGGAATTCATGGAATGTAACATTACTCCGAAATTTTCAGCTTTCATTTGTTTTTAACAAATCACATGTTTCGTTTCACTTAACTAAAGCTGTTACAAAAGTATAGAACTCTGATGAAAAGACATGATATCAGGGGTGAAATCCAGCAGGTTCTGACAGGTTCTTGAGAACCGGTAGCGGAAATTTTGAGTAGTTTGGAGAACCGGTAGCGGAAATTTTGAGTAGTTCGGAGAACCAGTAGCGGAAATTTTGAGTAGTTCGGAGAACCAGCAAATACCACCTCTGGCTGGCCCCAGAGTGGGGTGGGAATGGGGATTTTGCAGTACCCTTCCCCTGGAGTGGGGTGGGAATGGAGATTTTGCAGTATCCTTCCCCTGCCACACCCACCAGGCCATGCCCACCAAGCCACACCATGCTCACCAAGCCACGCCCACAGAACTGGTAGTAAAAAAAATTGGATTTCACCACTGCATGATATGATTTAAATACCTTCAACTTTCTGGATAGTGTTGGCTCCTAACAATCCACAATATGCACCTGTGTTGTTTACTCTTAGTGAGATGTGTGTTTTCTCTCATTTTGGATTTGAAGCAATTAATAAAACATTGCTTTGAATTTGCAAACATAAATGCATGTTTTTAAAACTTACTCAGTTTTAAGTTCTATTGCAGTCACTCCATTTTTTTCTTAGCCCTCTTCATTTGGGGAAAAAAAAACATTCATGATTGATGCATTCTGAGTCCAGAACTTTCCTAATAATGAGATAAACGTGACTGGGCATATTTTGTGCTTATTTTCTTTTGCATGACAAGTTTAACTTTATCCATAATGCTTTAACAATTTTTCTTTCCTAATGGAAGAACTCTCTTTCAATCTCATGTATTTCATACTTCATTCTGTTTTAATTCTATAATCTTTTATTATAGAAAATGATTATAGGATACAGGAATGATTAGTCCCTGAAGATGTAATTGTAATGTTGGTCCAGGCTTGTTCTAAAATATTTTTGAGAGGAAGCTTCTCATACTGTAAATTCAAGTCCCCAAACAAAGCATGCAAGAAATTAGTATCAAGAAATATTTATCATAATGGTACATGTCAGATGGTTTAAAAAAATACAGATTCCTGTTTCAAAAATTGTATCTATAATAGAACATGTGCTTTAGGTTAAGCATTACGATTGTTTTAGGTTAAAGCATTACAAACAATATGTTTGTCTTTAAAGGAAGATCCATATATAGCACCATTTCAACAACAGCTTCAGAATTTGCAAGGTTTCCCCAGAGACAGTTAAGAATGTTAACTTTCAGTTCAATTACGTATGTGATTTTGAGAGTATGCTCTTGTAAAAACATGAAAAAAGCCTCTTATGGAGGCTTTAAATAAGAATATACAGTACATTTGTGTTATATAAAGCCTATGATGACCCCTAACTGGGAAAATGAATGATATTGATGGCATATTTTGCTAATTTTGCATCTTGATAAAAGTTCATTATTGTATCTAATTTACTTGGTGATTGTAAAAGTTATTTTAAATAGGATTTGGAGAGAAAAAGGAATTCGTTCTTCTCTTTCTTTTCACAATAGTGTATACACAGTTTTCCAGTTCTTGTACGAATAATCTATTCTCTCTTTGGCAAAAAAAAGCAAAAGCCCAAGCACTTTTAAGGTACTTTTTCTGATTTTAAATACAATATTTTCATAAGAGCACTAAAGAGGATGCCTTTAGGATTAAAAAATATTAAAGTGGTAAATGTGCTCATTCTTGACTGGAAAGTCTATGCATAGTTGATACCAAAATGTTGCTGCTGCTCCTGTTCAACATAGAAGGCTATTTTGCTTGCTGAGGTTAGTTAGGCCATGAAGGCGAATCTCTCTTCTCCAAGCTGGTAACCTCTAGATGTACTAGAATTTTAATTTCCAGATTATTAAACCAATATAGCTTTTTATGAAGGAAGATTTCCCTAACTTTTAACAGAACTATTGAAACTTTTAGAAGCTCTATCTTAATAACTGCTACTAGGTTCCTAATATAAAAATTTAATTAGAGCAAAGTATCAGTGACCTCCAAAATATTATGACAGCAGACAGATTTGAGGTAAACTATTTGCTACATAGTCACAACAGTTCATGAATGCTGTGTTTGTAATAAAAATATTTTGAAAAGTTTTACTGACCCATCACCTTTCAGATCTCTTGGACTCAGCGCTTGTTTAGTTTCTCCAACTGGCACAGTGTGGTGGCTCCAGGTGGAAGTAGAAAAAAGGGTTATGTGTTACTATTTAATTGCCTCATATGCTAAGGTCAATTACTGAAAAATGTTTCTTAGTACTGAAATAGAACAATCACTTCTATATTTCTGCTTCCCAGGACAAGCACAGGACAAAGCATTCTAAAATTGTTGCCTACTTTGAGCAAAAAACACTCTTAACATAAGCAAAAGATTGAGAAGTGTTGCATGTGTTTGGTATTGAAATGAAACGCTTATTCATTTCTTTGATTGGCAGTGAGTGAGAAATAATGTTGAAATGTGCTTACTGTAGTTTATAATGATATATTTTATTCAAGCAATATGCATAGCCCTTGGTTTTGTTTTTCCTGAGGAGTTCAAAAGCACTGGATTACAACAGCAATAACAAAAAAGATTAATTTCCTATATAAAACCACTCTTATTTCTTCTCTAGGGAGTGGGAAAACAAATAAACATATTATTTGGCAAGTGCTAGTTGTTGTGAAAGAAAAACAGAAACTAGAATTAAATACAGTACATACATAAGCAGCATGCTGTTCACTTTCAGAGTAAGCAACATTATATAAAGTGCAGAAAAGGAGTAAGAAGTAGTAAATGAAAGAAATTATGGTCACAATATAAGATAAGGAAACATATCTAAAACTAATTTACATAAAACATCCTTGCATCAACTATGTCCATGAATTGCTTTCTAAATCACTTTTGTTCTTTAAATTTCTCAGTTTTTTTGTGAACTTAATCCACTCCAGCCAACCATTACTGTTTGATTTGTCAGTATGCCCCAAACTTTTTATTTCTTTCATAAATTTCATTTGCTATTTGATCTTCATTCATTCTTTCTATATGACCAAACTACAAGTATGTCTTCCATACTGATCCCCTATTTTTGTATTCACTACACATCAGTTCAATATTCATTCATTCTTGATCTTGTACTTCTTAAGTATCCCATTTCTGTTACATTAAACTGATATTTATGTTTTCTCCGACATACTCAATCTCTACTTCTACATACAGGTAGTCTTCAACTTGCAACAGTTCGCTTAGTGACCGTTTGAAGTTACAATGGCACTAAGAAAAGTGACATCACCAACTTTCACACTTAGGACCGTTGCGACATCCCCATGGTCAGTCACGTGATTTACATTTGGATACTTGGCAACTGACTCATATTTATGACGGTTACAGTGTCCCGTGGGTCATGTGATCACCTTTTGCAACCATCTGACAAGCAAAGTCAATGGGGAAACCAGATTCACTTAACAACCATGTTATTAATTTAACAACTGCAGTGATTCACTTAACAAATGTGGCAAGAAAAGTTGTAAAATGGGGCAAATCCACTTAACAAATTTCTCACTTAGCAACATAAATTTTGGGCTGAATTGTGGTCGTAAGTTGAGGATTACCTGTAGTGGGTAGAAGTATGTACTTATACATAGCCACTTCTACTTCTTTTATTGAAACTTCCTTCCATGCTGCAGGCCACAAGCAACCACTTATTACTCACTATCTATTAGTATTTGCACATCTTAAAATTTCTGTTTTCTCACATTTAATAAGCATTTTTACCAAAAAAAATAATACAAATTCTTCTACTTGGTTTAGTTTTCACCATTTATGTATAATTTTCAATTAATTCCATGTCAAACCCAATTGCCTTGCTCCTTGGTACATTAATTTTCAGATCCATACTCCATCTTGCAGTGTATTAGGTATCTAATATTTGTTGCAAATAATTTGGGCTATCAGTCAGTAACATGACAATATTTGTATATAAAAGTGTATATGTAGTCATATCCTTAATTCATACATCTTTAGTATCACCACAGGCATTTCTTATGTAATTAGCCATAAATACATTAAATAATCAAAACAGCTTTGTCTTATTCCCATTTTAATTTTAAAGTTTTTGCTGGAATACTAGTCAAAAAGATATGAAGTGACAATGTACAAAACCAAAAGTACTTTCTGGAGAATCTATGCAAACCTGGCTAATGATATGGTTGCTGAGGGTGGTTATTTATTTGTTTATTTAAATAAGCCAGCACATTCTAAATATCAAAATAAAATTCAGTTTGTAGTCCCTCCACCAAATAGTTTATTCCTAATAACCAGAAGCATCTTCAGGGTTTTTTTTCAACGCAATTGGGGCATAAGTATGCTTCTGGTTCTGTGAGTTAGAAATATTTCTGAAGAAGAGACTGCAGATCAACTACAGATAGAGATCTGCAAGTAGATAACATTTATATGTTCTTCAGCAGTTTGAAATTCAGGTCATGTGAAGTCACCTGAAACTGACTTTATAGGTCCCAAGGCTGGATTGAAGAATTTAGCTTTCTGGAGCTGACAATCCAAGACATATTAAAAAGGAGTTACAATCAGAGTCTCTAAGCAAATTTTTTAAAAAGGGACAGTTCAGCAATTGAAAAAGCTAGTGTTCATTAGTTTAGATTTTTTTTATTTAAATCTTCCATTAAAATACCTGGTGCAGGTAGTCCTTGGGTTAAATCTTCCATTAAAATACCTGGTGCAGGTAGTCCTTGGGTTAAATCTTCCATTAAAATACCTGGTGCAGGTAGTCCTTGGGTTATTCATTCAGCAACTATTCCAAATAATAATGGTGCTGAACAAGGAGAATTTTACATGTTTCCTGCCAGGCTTCCATAACAAAAATAATGCAGAAGCCAACAAGAAATCACAAGTTGTACCTGCCATACATACATCACACATACATACAGTATGTCACAGAAGTGAGTACACCCCCTCACATTTTGTAAATATTTAAGTATATCTTTTCATGTGACAACACTGAAGAAATGACACTTGGCTACAATGTAAAGTAATGAGTATACAGCTTGTATAACAGTGTAAATGTGCTGTCCCCTCAAAATAACGCAACACACAGCCATTAATGTCTAAACTGCTGGCAACAAAAGTGAGTACACCCCTAAGTGATAATGTCCAAATGGGGCCCAAAGTGTCAATATTTTGTGTTGCCACCATTATTTTCCAGCACTGCCTTAACCCTCTTGGGCATAGAGTTCATCAGAGCTTCACAGGTTGCCACTGGAGTACTCTTCCACTCCTCCATGATGATGTCATGGAGCTGGTGGATATTAGAGACCTTGCACACCTCCACCTTCCGTTTCAGGATGTCCCCACAGATGCTCAATAGGGTTTAGGTCTGGAGACATGCTTGGCCAGTCCATCACCTTTACCCTCAGCTTCTTTAGCAAGGCAGTGGTCGTTTTGGAGGTGTGTTTGGGTTCGTTATCATGTTGGAATACTGCCCTGCGACCCAGTCTCCGAAGGGAGGGGATCATGCTCTGCTTCAGTATGTCACAGTACATGTTGGCATTCATGGTTCCCTCAATGAACTGTAGCTCCCCAGCCGGCAGTACTCATGCAGCCCCAGACCATGACATTCCCACCACCATGCTTGACTGTAGGCAAGACACACTTGTCTTTGTACTCCTCACCTGGTTGCCGCCACACATGCTTGACACCATCTGAACCAAATAAGTTTATCTTGGTCTCATCGGACCACAGGACATGGTTCCAGAAATCCATGTCCTTAGTCTGCTTGTTTGCAGCAAACCGTTTGCGGGCTTTCTTGTGCATCATCTTTAGAAGAGGTTTCCTTCTGGGACGACAGCCCTGCAGACCAATTTGATGCAGCATGCGGCGTATGGTCTGAGCACTGACAGGCTGACCCCCCCAGCCCTTCAACCTCTGCAGCAATGCTGGCAGCACTCATACATATATTTCCCAAAGCCAACCTCTAGATAGGACACTGAGCACGGGCACTCAACTTCTCTGGTCGACCATGGCGAGG
>QLTV01000548.1:832713-854128 GCA_003457575.1 Thermophis baileyi
TGGCTGCCACAAAGAAGAGGGAGTCAAACTATTCTCCAAAGCACCTGAGGGTAGGACAAGAAGCAATGGGTGGAAACTAATCAAGGAGAGAAGCAACTTAGAACTAAGGAGAAATTTCCTGACAGTTAGAACAATTAATCAGTGGAACAACTTGCCTCCGGAAGTTGTGAATGCTCCAACACTGGAAGTTTTTAAGAAGATGTTGGATAACCATTTGTCTGAAATGGTGAAGCTATTCTCCACAGCACCTGAGGGTAGGACTAGAAGCAATGGGTGGCAACTAATCAAGGAGAGAAGCAACTTAGAACTAAGGAGAAATTTCCTGACAGTTAGAACAATTAATCAGTGGAACAACTTGCCTCCGGAAGTTGTGAATGCTCCAACACTGGAAGTTTTTAAGAAGATGTTGGATAACCATTTGTCTGAAATGGTGTAGGGTTTCCTGCCTAAGCAGGGGGTTGGACTAGAAGACCTCCAAGGTCCCTTCCAACTCTGTTATTATATTATTATATTAATATGGATTTGTGCTGGGAATTGTGATTTGATGGGGAGAGGAGCCAGGATGGCAAAGGAAAATCAGTTCTTTAGCCAAACACCTCCCAATTTTATATGTCAGGATAATAGTTAGGTTTCAGATTTATTTACTCACTTTTTAACCCATTACTTTTTATTTTTGTCCTATTAATTGAATGTTTTAGTTTTTCAAGTTTTAATAGTTTTGTTGAGTTTTATTAAGCAACAGAAGTGAGGGACCAGGAATACCAGCATGCCTGGTATTGTGTGTGTTGCCCAGAATTTATCCATGGCAGAATGAGCTGTAACTATGAAAATGAGCTCAATTCCTCTTCTAGTTATATATGAATAATAAATAAAACTGTTACTACTATTAGAGCTACAATTTAATTTGAACTTTACCATGCTTGGTTATCATTTAAACTCAGATAGCACAGAATCAAATAAAAAAAGCTGTAACTCAGGAAAAGCTATAACACATTTGGATATTTTTAGCAGTTTTTGGAATTTTCCAAGGTCTTAAAATGTATATATAGGCAGAAGGTAGCTGTTAATTCTTCCAGATATTTAACAGTTGTGCTATTCAACTGGTTTGCTAAATGGAATGCCAGACAGTCAGCCAGTGCTTCATCATAAGCAAACAACATCCGTTATAGTTATAAGGAGGGCAGGAAACAGGGAGGGAGAGTGTAAGTATTTGGTGTGCAATCCAGCTTTATTAAAGATCTTCATATTTGAATTTATGGGTAGCTTTTTAATTGGGTTCTGTGAGCACACTATTGGGAAATATTATAAAAGAATCCACACAGCTTGTCCAAAAATATTGCTGAGAAGTTTTAACCAGAATTAAGAATTTAACTCAGGAATACCCTTCTATAATTGGAATGTAGTGTTAATATTATGTTTTTAATTTTTTTTATAGATTTAAAAATTCATCAGACAAGATGTGCATTTATTACATTTTGCTTTTTCAGGCCACTGGGAGGAAACGGCTGACAAAAACGTGTAGGGATGAATAAAATAAAGTTTGTCTTCATATGTGCTCATGGTCTAGAAAGGAAAGCTTGGCCAAATGAACTGTACTCTAATAACTGTGGAAACCATCTTTTACACATTTTCACCTTGTGAATAACAGCATATGGCAGATCCACAAAGAATGCAGGAACGACAGGCAACAAACAAATCCTAGACCCATTATATTGCACGGCTATCTGGCTATTCTTAAGATGCTACTATTCTTTACTTCTAATTCTTCGATACAAGAATGGGAAATACATTTTGAAAATTCAAAATAAAAGGGAAGAGGGAAGAAAGCTGGGTGTGTTTATATTCTTATAAAACTTGAATATGAAGAATCCACGAGCCTTGGGGAGATTATTGCTCAGAAGAAAAGGTATTTTCAGAAGTGCTGATCTTCAGACTACACAGCTAGCAAAAAAGCTCTAAAAGAGGCATGTGATAGATGCCTGTCGCTTATAACCTGGGAGTCATACTATTTTATTTTGTGCTCCCTATATTTCAGTGCCAGAATAATCCAGTCACTTGGCTCTATTGGACTGAAAATGTGCTTCAAGGCATGATTCAATAATTTTGACTTAATAGGGTTACCAGTTGTTTTGTATCTTGACAAATAGAACAACTGGGCAACAAGGATAAATTCAAAAAGCTAAGCATTTTTTCTGCTTGGAGAAAAGCTCAGAGCCTTTTTCAGGTGAAAATGATAGCAATTCTTCCTCTTTGTTTAGAAGACAGTTACAGTATATATAGCATAATCGCAAGTGGCAGGAAATTGTCTCAACTTTATGGCAGTTCCTTTGTTTGCAATAATCTATGTTATAGAGATGGTCTGGGGAAGCAGCTTGAGAAGCTGATCACTAACTAAGCTTATCATATGGAAAAATCTCTATATGCCCTCCAGGCTTTTAACAAACAGGCAGTGATTACAGTATGTGCAGTATGTGCAAAACATGTTACTGCAGTCCCAAAGGTGCTGTTTCAAGAGGCAACTGGACTTTCTAGTTTTTCTTTGAAGACGTTTCTCTTCTCATCCAAGAAGCTTCTTCAGCTCTGGTTACTGCAGTCTACTCTTGGCAATCGTTTATGTTACACTTCAGGCTTCACAAAGGATTTATTTTCCATACCCTTAATTATATTGGGTATTGGTCAACCCAGCCTTCCCTGCTTTATGGCTTTATCTTCTGACTCGAGAATGCAAAGTCAGTGTAGGCATATGACATTCTTAGCATGAAGTAGCTCTGTTTTTCCTTGTGGCAGTTCTGCTTTCATTTACTAAACATGTGACACAGTATGTAATAAATTCAGCATCAGCTGACCTTTGATAATTGATCTCTGACATATTCAGCTCATTTTATTAGCAGTTGACAAAATGGTCATCTGCATGGTACTGATCTCTGTGATTATCAACAGGATGAGTTAAATTTAACATGTATTAATGAATAGTAAAATTTACTATTTACTATTCATCCACCAATCCCTGCCAACAGCTCTTAAATGATATAGTCATTGCACAATCAGCAAATACTTTAAAAAATATAACACTTATGGTATATTTCCCCTCACTCCTTTCAAACAATACATACACAGTAGTTGACCAAAAAATAATATTTCTCACAAATAATGGTTATCTAGCTATTTTGGTGTATACTTTTATTTGATTAAATTGATTAATTATTCTTGTTGCTCTTGATTAGTATTCTCCATATCCAATTATGATGCTACCAATGTATATCATGGAGTCTGAAAATGCTGTAGATAGTTGTAACTTCCTTTGATTTCTTCTATACAAAACTCTGTTATCATTTTACAAGAATGTAATTTGCCTTGTTACAATTCTTCATTATTCCAGAATTTGCCTCCTCACTCTCCAGCATTCTTACTCTATCACTGACACTGAAATTTTTTGGGCCATTTTCCCCCAGAATTTTAAGAACAGGAATGGAAATTGGAGGTAGTATTCCAATCCCATTTTTTGTTAATCATGTGCAATCAAGTTGATATCAAGTCTTAGAGACCACATAGATAGATTTTCTTCATGACAATTTGTACCTAACCTGGTCTTTCAGATCTTCCAATAGTCCACTCATCACCACTGTAATTCAGTTGAACAACAGAACAAAACCCATCAGGACAAGATTCAGCAGTCCATCTGCATTTAAAAGACACTCTTTTGAAGAGAGTAAAGTTCACATTTTGGACAGAGAGGATCGCTGGTTTGAAAGAGGGGTCAAAGTGGCCATCTATATCAACATTGAAAAGCCCCCTCTCAACAGAGGGGGAGGGATATGACATCATCTATCTCCAGTCTACAACATAGTCCTTTCAGCAGTTCCAAGAAGGCTCCACATCCATTTGCACTACTCAGATGACCCTGAGGACACAGATATACCTCCAAGTGGCCTCAATGGCTCTCTAAAAGAATGCAAATGACCAGCTGTCTGCAAGGAATATAAATCCTTCCATTCCCCACTATCCAATCAGAGCTGAAGAAGCTTCTTGGATGAGAAGTGAAATGTCTTCAAAGAAAAACAAGAAAGCCCAGTTGCCTCTTGAAAAAGCAGCTTTGGGACAACCATGACCTGGATGACTGAAAATCTCCATAAACATTGTATTAATTGCCTCACTTAAACAATACTTACTTAAATAAAAGGTGGCTTGGTACTGCCACTTAGTTGGGCATATTAAACTTAATTCTGGTGCTTTTTGCCATACAGTTTTCTCAGGAACATCAGGAAGTGACTTGCCCCTGTCTTCTGGATTTGGGGGTTTTTGTTTTTTAATTCCAAGGCTAGAAAACAACCCTGAATTTCCTGAGTCCTTCCCTATTCAAATACCATGTTTTTTTACTGTATTGAAAATTCTACTAACTGATAATGATGAGAAATCAGATCTAGTCCACAAATAAGCATTAATACACAGGTACATGTGTATTTGGGGATTCTGGATCTAACAATTCTTGCCACAGTTCAGGTTTATTTATATATGTTCTTCCATTCTTCAAATCAGGTAACTTTTATGTATAGGCTTAATTTTAGAAGCAAAAGCGTAAATGGTTTCTCCAAGCTATTTCTTTTTGTTGAATTCAGATTTGGAATTGTTGTATGATGTTGAACAAACCATATGCCTCAGAACACACAATGGAAAAAATGGTTTTAGGATTTCTCATAATGATGAACTAATATATTATTTTGTAACTATTGCACTTACCAACAGCAAAAAAATGCTTGTGGATTTAGTAATACCGTTAGCACCGATTAATCACAGAGTAGCCATTATAAGACTGGTACATTAAGAGATTATTAGAAGAGTACTGGAACTTAATTATATTTTTAATATCCTGCTTTTTATTCTGAATAGCAATGATAGAAAGAGTTTGAGGAAATGGGGAATTCTTTAAGGAGAAGAATTACATTTATCTTTTACTATCCTCATCATGCTGTCACTCATTTTATGAGAACCAAAAGGCAATATTCACGATTCAAGTTAAGAAGTGAGATTTTGTTGTTTGGTGCAGTAGTTTAGGTATCAGGTTAGAAACCAGGAGACCATAAGCTCTAGTACCATGTTAAGCAGAAAGCCGACTGGGTGACCTTGGGCCAGTCATTTCTCTAAGCCTTAGGAAGGAGGCAATGGCAAGCCACTTTTGAAAGACCTTGCCAAGAAAACCGCAGAGACTTGTGCAGGCCGTCTCCAAGAATTGGATGTGACTGAATGGAAGGGAAAAAAATGCTATCTCTCATTTTGTGAGAACCAGCAAGCTCTATTCACCAAGCAAATTAAACTATGAGTTTTGTTTGATTTACATGTTACACAAATCCAACCATTTTGGTATAGGTTTAGGTTTTGAGATGATGAATAAACCATGGATTGCTGATGTTTGTAAATCTTATCATACAATCATACAATTCCTCTATAAAATTAGAGACTTATTATATAGCAATGCATATGTTTGCTTTTTTTTTAAAGTTTTTTATTTTTTAACACTCTCCACATATACATCAACACATATACCTTAAATCATATCAAACTTTACGTAGTTATACATTACTATCCAGTAAACAATTAACAAACATCCTAATCTTGCACCTTTTATAATCTTGTTACCTGTCACTCCCCTCCCTCTATCTCTTATTATATAGCAATGCATATGTTTGCTTTTGTAAGAGAGAAAGAAATTTAAAAGATAGATTGTACGGTCTTCAATTGCAAGTATAGGATTTTATTTTATTTTCTACACTTATTGATGCTGCTCACATCATTCTCATTCTAGTGTTGAGCCTTGCCTTTTCCTCTCCTCTCCTCTGGTTTTGCCAAAAAACTCCTAAGACCAGGCTGAGCTTGGGTTTCAGTTGAGTCACAGGATTTTTACAATTACTTTTTCTCTGCTTAGTCATCAGTCTTTCTGAGATGTCCTATTGTGTTACAGTGTGAGAGTACATTAATAATATCCCATGAGGGAATGTCTGGTCTTGGCTCCAACCTCAGTGTCGCTGTCAAAATTCTAAGGATTGTGCCCCAAAGGATCAAAGGGCTGTCTATCAAATCTTTCTACTTGTTGAGTTGCTCTTAACTATTTTAAGACCTGAATATTGCTTAAAAAATTGAGCAATTTTAGAGCAGGCATGCCCAAAGCTGTGAAAGGATAATTCTGCATGTGCTAAACTGAAGTAACTATGGAACAATCTGCCTATCAACATGCCTATCCAAGTGGAATTTTCTGCATTGAGGGGTTATCTCAGAGTAAATCATTCCAGTGATTGCAGCAGTAGTGGTTCTGTAAATAGTGCTAATTAGCATTGCTCTAATTTTTACAGTTTGATTAAAAAGATTGTAATATTTGTGATAGTTGAAGATTAGAATGGGCAAATCAGACTATGAGTAAATTAAGAGTCAATTTCTATTTAACACATGTTGTGAGCATGTCTGCCTCATCCGAACACTTTCACCAGATTATAGCTGATAGAAGGGAAGTGTGTGGGTGCATTTGGTTAGGAGCAAGTGTGCATATTTGCTTGGGCCTTTTAAATGTGTGGGTGTACATTTAAATCAATGATATAGTGCAAGTTTTGAGTATAAAAATATTCAAAGAATAAGGATAGAGAATGAAAGAATGAAGAAAGTCTAGGATTACAATTATTACAATAGACATATTTTATTCTTCGTAAGCAGATCATAACTGGAATTTGAAACATGTATAAATACACATTTAAACCCTCTTTTTATATAAATGTTATATAGGAAGGATTTCAAGTGAGTTGTGGCTTAAATATGAGAGGTTGGGGCAAATCCATCCAGCCTCCTTGCTTCAACATAATGATGCCCCACTATGCATTTCTAGAAGACATGTCTGCATGCCACACAAATCTTACTGTGTATCTGCAGCTGAGCCACTTTGGTTTTAGATGATCCACCCTGCAAATAATATTTTGTCCTTACTCCAGATATTATGTGAAGGCAGTGTAGGACCACTGCTGATGTGCACATGTTGATGTACATGGGTTAAGCAGATATGTGCTAGCAAACTCATGGCTGCAATTATGTCTGCCAGTTTCCTCTAGAAGAACCTTCTTCCATTTAATCCTCTTCTGTTTTTTGGGGAGGGCGGGGGTTTGCTCCTCAATCCTCTTTTGGCCATGAGGAAAAACAGAATTCCAGCATCCAAATTCTTTTTTAAAAAAAAATATTTTAAAGAGGCTAATGACTCAGAGAGTACAAAGCCCTGAAAGTTCAATCAATATCAATTTCATAGGAATAAATAAAGGAAAAAATACAGAACCTTGTGCACATTAACTGGAGAGTGCTTTTCATGTAGTTGATTATTGTAGCAGGACTAGTTGAGGAAATTCACCATTAATGGCCCTTAGAATTTTGTGTGTTAAAGCTGATTCCCTGCTGGCTGTGAAATGGGAGCAGGGCAAAAGAGCTATGTTGCGGAGAAAAATAATTAGAGGCGAAATGAATCTTGAATATTCTCAAGAATAAGACCGGAGTCCAGGAAAGAATAAAAGTAATGTATTTGCAAAACAAAAATAAGAACATCTAAGTCTGTGTCTACATGGTGAAGGAACAAAGAGAACAAAGGAAATTAACACATGCACAGTACAGGTATCACATGAGAACTGCATATCAGTGTACAGTGTCGTTTCAGAATAAGAGTCCAGCTGACAAATAAATATGAACGTAGTGACAAGCTATGTGAATCTCACCTAGGATTTTATGCACAAAAGAAAAAGAAGAAGAAAAAATAACACTAAAAAGCCCCCAGCTAAAATATAGAAATAATATCAGGTAATAGTAAGGAGTAAGGAGGGTGGAATTTATTTCATTAACTTATATTACTTGTGTATTTCATTTGATGAGGCATAATCATCACTCCCTTAAATACTTTAACATAAGGAAAGAAGAAACATTGGAGGACAAAGCATAAAGCAAGGCTATGCAATTATCTTTAAAAATGTGCCTAAAATTAGCAATCTGATATATCAATTTACATGTATTTCATTGTACATTAGTACATATCAATTGGATCATATTTTTAGAAAGCTGATCCATTTGCACAAACCTAATTTACATATGAAAACATCCGAGAAAGGAAAAAACATCTGCTCTAATTTGCATATTTGACCCATCTTTCGTCCTAAGAAAATGATCCTCTGATATCATTTGAAATTAAAGAGTCAAGTTACTTGCAAATTTATGAAGTCTTTTGGTTCCATCAATACTTAGCACGTGGCAGATTGGACTGGAATATTGTTAAAATATTTTCCAGGTTATCAGGATTGGAAGAGTTGGATAGAATATGCGTACTAAACATTATGCTCACAGTTAAATTATGTCTCAGGATTTGTCTGAACATCATCATGATTTTCATATAGTAAGAAAAAAGTGTGGATGGCGAAAAAGAATACAGAAATACTTCAGTTACGTGAAATGAGTTTCCCATGATATTCAACAATTCCAGATGATGGCATGCATGATCAGAAAACTTTTAGAAACACTAAAATCATGAGAATTGTATTTTTTAAATTTCTAGTTGCATTCCATAGTATATTGTTGCAGCAATTTGTAGAATGACAATTACAAACATTTTTCAGTCGGAGGCCACTGCAAAATGTAGGTGGGACTAGGACAAACAAATGGTAAGGCCAAGAAAAATACATTTTATTTCATTTACATTAAAATATATTTTAAATTAAGTATATTATTTTTATTTTTCTACCTGTTGTGTTGAACAATTTTCTTGTTTGCCATAATAAAAAATTAAATTTGTTATCAACCATTAAAGTGTCTTTGGGGATTGCATCTAGGCCTATCAAGAACTTCATGCAATGTTGGGGCCCCTATAAGTCTGTGGATTTATAAGAAAAAATTACTCTTTCATTTGAAATATACGATGGCTTAAAGTGGTGCCATGTTGCATTTGCAAAGAATATTAATTAAATGCCAACTGTTAAAAAGCAAAAATACATTTTGCGAACACTAGCAAGTCAGTTTTACTGTGGGTCACAAAAGCTTTTTGTTTTCCACATGCCTTCTAATAGAAATGCAGAATTATGACTTTCAGATGTAGGGAGGGTGATTCTGCCAATTCATTATAGTATGTTAGTTCAGTGGTGTGTAAATACGTTATTAGTTAATTCTTTTTTCTAAAGGTGTATCATTTCTTTTCACTACTTCTAAGAACTTTCATTGTTAGAAATTAATAGGATTAAATAATTCCTACTAAGAAGAATTTAGTAAATTTCAGTGATCCTGTGTAAAGGATAAATAGTTTATATGTCATCTTTTGTATGGTTGTTTTCCTCCTATCAGACTATGCAAATTCTATTTTCATAATAAAAATAAATCAAGAAAATTATCTTGGAATGGTAGGTCATGAGAAAATCAAAAATGGATTTTGTTTTTCTATTGCTAAGTTGATTTAGTTAAGCTTATAATTTTATGATATTACAAAATAATAACTAAAATTAGGGAAAATGTTATATTTATCTATTAATGGATGTAATGAAAAACTTGAGTGCAAAGATATATAACTCTATATATTATATCAAGTTATTAACTTTGTTTAGTGGAAAGCAGTTACGCATAAAGACAAGGTTAGACATTTTCATTTTATCTTTATTGCAAAACATTAGGTGTAACATAACTGGATTGTGAAAACTATGCATCTGTTTATTAAGACAGGGCAAACCATTTGAGGAAGCCACATCTTTTTGAAGAATTATGATGGCCACTGAGACTGTTTCCTACACCTCTGAACATGTGTTATACATGCCCAGAAGGTCCTTCCAACAGGATTAGACAGACTACTGTTTATACATTTATTCATAAAAAACAGATGGATAAGCTAGTCAAACTTCTGATTTTCTGGTATATGCTTATATATTACCAATGAACATAGAACACATTCATATTTAAGATTATTTGCATGCTGTCTCTGTGTTTATATATTCTTTGCATATATGACAATACAGGTAGACCTTGACTTACAACAGCAATTTGGACTGGAATTTCCATGACTAAGCAATGAGGTCATAAAATGTGACGGCATTGTTTAGCAATGGCAATCCCTGCAGTTTTAGTTGCTATTGTTAACTAATAGCAATTCTTCTTCCCGTGGTTACTAGATAAAGCGACTTTCTGTCAGCTTTCTGCAACCAAAGTCAGCTTGTATCGGTTCCTCCACTCCTGGATTTGGGACCACAGCAGCCAGAGAAGGGAGACCCTGAATGTCAACGCATAGCCACTTCTGTATTTGATACCATGACTCTGCTTCAATTCCTCCACTCAAGTGTCAATTACAACAGTCCCTGGTATAGTTCATCCAGGGCCTGGGGTTCCTTGCCTTACCAACTCATCTTGAAGGTCATTGTTCAACTTCTTTCTGAATTGGTCAGTAAGGGTTACCTCTTTCCATCCAACATCTCCAGCCAACAGTTTAAAATCTGCAAAGGACAACTTTACTGTCCATGTAACAAAGTATCAGATATTAATGTTGCCATTATTTAATTATCTTCATTATGTTCATTTCAAATTCAAAACCTCAAGCAGTTTAATGTGGAAGTTCTAAAATCAAGATGATATCCTACCATGAGCTAGCACATATTGTTTTAATTATTTTTAATTTGTTTTTATGTTTTATGATGTACATCAACCAGAGTCACTTGTGGAGATGGGCAGCTATAGAAATCAAATAAATAAATCAAATAATAGGTTGGGCCAATTCCTGTTAGAGTTGGTAGACCAACAGGCCAGAGGTGTCAAGCAATAAAGGGTATTGTGATTAAACTTCAGGAGCTTAAATCAGTCACAACCTGCAGATCTTCTCCTAATTGAAGAGCTAGTTAGTATGTGGATTGCCTCATTCTAGACCAGATGTAGTTCCAACTAGTCTTTAAGATCAGCCACACATAAAGCATATGTTCCTAGCTTAACCAGGCAGTAATGAGGCCATGAGTTACTGTAGCCAAGATGTCCTGAAGCAGGTAAGTCTGCAACTGTTGCATCAGCAGAAGCTGGGCAAATGCCCCTCTAGCCACAGTTTCCACCTGCTGTTCAATTAGGAGCTGTGAGCCCAGAAAGAGCCCCCATACTGTGAACAGTTTGGATTAAAATGGTTTTCCTTTCACTAAGACCCCACAACAGCCAGAATGTGTAAAAGTCCAAAGAACAAGTGAAAGAGGACAACCTAGACAGCACTCTATTCACTTCCTTGAAGTTTACAGGCCAAAAAGAGTCCCAGATAATATAGCAAGATGGTGTCCCATCTTGCTATAGAAGGTGTCCCATCTTGCTACTAGACAAAGAATCTAGTCTATAGAATTAAGCCTTTTTTTTAATGAGAATGTATTATGAACTGATTATATTTTTGTTAGTTAGATACTAAAGAAATTTAAGCCACAACTTATTTTCATAGTTGAAGTGATTTTTGAAATTTGTTGACAATAAACAAAGGATATTATGGAAAATGTGATGTGTATTCAATTCAGATCCTGATATGTTTTTTTCCAGTTAGAACAGATGTAATAAAGCATACACTTTATACTGTATTTTAGTATAGTGTCATGAAAAATTAAAAGACAAAAAAGCTATACTTAAAAAGCAAATGTTTTATGTTATGTTTTCTGTAATCAGAATAGTCAAGGCCAGCCATTCTTTAAACATTTTAAAATGCTATTGTTATTTGTAAATATTGTTACTTTTCATCAACTTCAATTGATTTATTTTGCTCTTTAATGTTTCGAGAGAGAAACAAAGATGACCAAATTTTTATGGTTTCTGTGCTGTTGTTTTTTTGAGATTCTATGGAATACAAGGATTCTGCAATAGATCAATAAGGTACCATGAAGAGATCATGATAGGAAAGAAAACACACTCTATATACAGTATTTTTTATGCAAGGTTCTTCCCTGGTTAAAAAAAAATTAAGAGAGGCTGCCAAAAAGCTTAATAGCAGTAATGTGTGCTGACAATCTCTATTTGCCAAATACCTCGTTTTTTTACAACCATTGCATTTTGAGATGTTCTTCAGAGATTTCTGGGGTTCCTTGCTAGTCTCAGTTCTGTTTCTCTTATCATTGTTTTTATATGGCTTTAAGTTTGTTTCTGTCAGGAAGGAAGGAAAAAGGAAGTGTTTTATTTGAATTGGAACAAGTAGTTTACAGGAATCAATTGCTATCTAGTACATTATGTGCTGTGAAGTAATAGTTCCACCTTGGCACAAATTGGAATGAAAATATTGATTAGTAGCAATAGCCAATTGCTATGCAGTTGAGGTGGGAAATCTCTGTGATGGATTGGCTGGAGTGTTGTTCAAGTAACACAAATCACTTTGAGAAGTATTAAGAACAAGAAAGAGCAAAATATAGCGCTGGTACTATTTACTCTGATCATGCACTATATTCTCAGAGAAAAAAGAACTTACGAAGGTTGAATGGCAATGCCAGGGGTTCCAAAGTGGGACAGCCACAATGGGCAAGAACTATTTCCCAAAAGCATTTTATCTGAGGTAAGGAAATAGCCTCTTCAATTAATGCAATTTTTTCTTAGCATCCAAGACAGATAGATTAATACTGTACAACTATGTTAACAGAACATAAGTTTCAATAATTACAAATAGCAATTCTTCAAAGAAGGATGTTGCCTGCTTCAAAATGTTTGAGTACCACTACAATATTATTGTAACACAAGGCTGTTTTCTCAAATAAAGAGAACAATATAATCACTGAAGGGAGATCATTACCAAATAGTTATGAATGTTTATGCAATGTAAATAGTTTGCTATAGTCTCATATTATAGCTTCTGTTCACATATCATATTGAGCCATAATATGGTTTTTATGGTTTTGGAGTGAACTAAGCCACTGTGATTTCTAAACCATAGTTTAAGGCTTCATGGTCTATCTAAATACAGACATTGTGGCTTTTTCATTAAACTATAATTTTAAAAGGCACATGAAAACCAGCCAGTGAGTGAATAGGATCTTTCAGAGATAAGATGGTTCTTCCCAATTTGCAGTGATTGCAAATTCATGAAACTGCTAAAGTAATGAAGATGTTTCTCAGGTTGTGGATTTAACATCACCATCCTAAAAATATAATGTAACTGTTAGCTTTTGCAGTACCTTGTAAAGAACAGCCCTGCAGCTATTTTTCCTACTGTTGCTAAAGTTTTAGTATTAGTATTATTTTCACTTATTTTAAGTGTTAGACATACATAATGTCTAAACTATTGGCATTTTTTTCCTCATGAGCTGTTATGCCAGTAAATGATTATTTAGGGTAGAGCATGAAGTCACGAGCTGTTGTGTTTGCATTATGAACTTAATTGTGTAGAAACGGGCTTTCTGTTCTTAAGTAGAACAGAATAGCTATGTTGTATCTGCAGTTTATTTATATGATGGAATATAATAAAATGACAATCTTGAACTCCAGATACTTTATTATGATTATGTTCAAGAGTTGATGGTTTGAGCAAACATAGGTGACTCCAGCTTGCAACATTTAAATGATTAATAATTTCCTGTGTCTACACATGTACCTGTATCTTAGCATATCCTTGCACTTGCAAATTTTTCTCAGTCCAGAAAGCCTCCTGATTGCCTCTCACATGTCAGAAAAATCCTCTAACCACCCTGTCTATAGAATCATAATTTATATAGAGTTTAATAAGGTTAAGGCTACAATTATACTAGATTCTACAAATCATCAGATAAGGTGGTAAGTGATTATTTAGATCATGTTCAACTTTTGGATATCTAGGAGCTATAGATAATATATTTATAAGATGATAAAGGACTGTAAAGGGTGTGCAAAGGATGTTTTTGTTTTGTTTTGGTAGCAGAGGGAAGTTGCATTTAATGAAAACTTGTTACAGTGGCAAATATAAACAAACGTAAAGGTAATCATCCAAATACAAATGATTTTTATCCAAATATTCTGTTTTTTAAAAAGTCCTTTTTAGAATAGCTGTATCTTGGTATTTATTTCTATCTCCAGTACAGTTAACCACAGCTGCTCACTATTTTTTGCTTATTATTCTCTAGAACCTCATTTCAGCAAGACATTGGGGCATATCATGTTAATTAAGGAAGTAGAGAACTAGATTGTAACCTTTTTTCCTGAAACGACTAGTGGTGCTTAAATGTGCGATCAGATGCATGAATGCATTTCCTAAGTTTGTTTGTTTCAGTTACAGATGTACCCACCTGATTTATTTCTATTTGGAGGGATATTTGGATATGTAAGTTTGTGTGTCTTGAAGAAGACAGATAAGCAGTGAATATAACATTCAACTACTTCTCTTGACTATGATTGAGACCACTGTCTAAAAATAATAAAACATGTTCAAAGTAAACTATCCAATATTTTCCCATTTGTCTAGGGTTATATGAGGTAATGAAAAGAAGTGATATTTTGGAAGGTACAGTGCTTCCTAGGTTACAATTCTTAAACAATATTGTCTTTAATATAGTTATGGCCGTTTAAATTATTGTTGCTGTATCTATCTTATTTCCAGTGGACATGCCTATTTCTTTTTTATGCATGTGAAGGCAGGGAATTTTTCCTAGTTTTAAAAATATATATATATAATACTACCGGTAGCTGATAACCAGGTGTTGCCCAGGTATTTATTTATCCCAACCCTGTATTGGGGGAAAAGAAGCACAGACGTCGAAGCCTTTGTCTGACAGGGAGCCATTGAGAAGGGCCTTTCTTCCCCCTACTCCCATGCCCATCATCCCTGCCCTCTCCCTTCCCACTCCCATGCGCTCCTCTTTCCCTCCCTTCCCCCTCCCATGCACTCCTCTTTCCCGCCCTTTCTACGATCCTGGCACCAAATCCACCGGGGGCGCCTTCTGCCAAGAGAAGGGAACATCAGACACTTCCCCATTGGTCTGCTGGAGGGCGAACGTCATGGCTGGCTTTCCAGATGAAGCTGCGAAGGAAGTGACATCACAAACAATTGCCGCGCTAGGATGCCGCACTCAGTCTCCTTAATGGCCCAGGCGTTCCAGCGTTAACACACAGACACATAGACACACAGACACACACACATCCCAAGGGGTGTTAGGGTGTCTTCCCCCCCCCCCCAGTATTTGTTTCCAGATAGTAAGTCATCTGTGTACCAAGTTTTGTTGCAATTGCTCGAGGTGTTCCAGAGTTATGCTGGAACATACATACACATACACACACACACACACACACACACACACACCCATTTTTATATATATAGATAAGGAAACAGTTGTTTGCACAGGTGAAAAAGATCTATTCAGATCAGTAGTGGGTTCTAAAACCCTTTACTACCGGTTCACGCATGTGCTCCTGCGCATGTGCAGAAGCGTCCCGGGCGGGTGGGCGGAGCATCTCGGGTGGGTAGGCGGAGCCTCCCAGGTGTGTGGGTGGAGCCTCCCGCCGCCACCACCGGTTCTAAGAACCAGGCCGAACCGGGAGCAACCCACCGCTGATTCAGATCTGTGCTTTACAAAAAACAAACCCTCAATTGCAACTATAATTCAAATTTGGTATATTTATTTTTTAATAAGATTTAATAAGAACTTTTCTTATAGCGTCTTCAGTAGGTGACCCTTCAAAGTCTACTTTAATAATGAGCTGAGATTAATTTCTATTGAAATTCCCTTTCTTATAATTTGAACCTATTGGACATGGATTATATTTTCTAGAGCAAAATAAAATGTATTTATATCAATATCTGGGTAATCAGATTATTTGAAGATCACTGTTGTATAACCTACAACAGTGTTAATACATTTAATACATCCTTCAGCTTTTCTTCATAAGACGTGCTTCATAGATACCCCCCTCGTCAAGAACGTGAAATTTATTTATCTTCCAAAGTGTCAAGTAGTCCCCCTCCCAATTAGGTGTTTTGATACTTGAATTTTTGATTGCACATCAGAACAGTTTTGATTATGCATGTATCATGTTCAATGTACTTTTGTGACTATACCTGGAGAACATATACTTCCCATTCACATAATTTTAGTGTGTATCTATTTAAGAAGACATTTGAACAGTAAACAAAATAGACAAGGAACAGATTTCTCAAGCGAAGCTGTGATTCATCTCTACATTAATTTGGAAAGTCAAGTCCAAAATACCAAACCAAACAAACTACTGTGTGAAGCATTTTTTTCCTATACACAACTTCTTTTTTAAAAAATAGGAGTCACAATTTTAATGACTTTACACTGCACTAAGATATAACGTGGTTATTTTTGATTTCACATGACATGTGAATCCATTCAACATGACTTAGCATTTTATGTAAACCAGACATTATGGCTTGTTTATCAAACTGTGATTTAAAGTATACTGCTTCAAATCAGGTGGGAAGACAGACAGTTCTGTTCTTTTATGTTTCACACATGGTATAAATTTTGTGCAAGTCAATCAAGACATATGTTGTCATACTATGCTCACATATAATGTAATGCTTTTTCCTTAAGAGTTTGAGATCAATTTCCTTATAAGACTTAAAGTATTTTGATCTATATAAAGTTGACTTGTTTGAGGGACATCTCCGATTCAGGCTGCCTAGCCTAACTGAGGAGAATGTAATGGAAAAATGTAGACATGGGCTCTGTATGTACGTCATGTGGTAACTTAGCAACCAACCACTGTGCTGCACTTCTTCTTAATAGTCAGACTTGCCTTTCAGTTTCTGCACAAGCTTTGAAGTGCAATTTGTGTTCCCCACCATCCCCCACTGAGTGAGATGCTGAAGAACAGGGAAATACCAGAACTTCCTGGTGTCACTGCAACTAGTACTGTGCCAACAGAAAGATACTTTGTGAGCTATGCCAAGAATTTAACTGGCTTTCTAAACACAGCAGAAAATGTTCAGCCATTGGTTATTGGTTCAGAGGAGTTAAGCCTCTTCAAACTACAGTAGCATTTCCTGTTGCTAGTGAATCATGTTCATCTTAACAGCTAAGAGCTGTTTACGTTGCTTTGCAGTAAACATTTATTATTAGGGACCTGGAAACAATTTGAGAATTCACTGGTATCTGACTTTCCATTTTAATAGGAAAGATAAATTTCTGCATACAATATTTGATCTACATAAAATACTTTGCCTCAACCAAGAGGTGTAGCAATTAGGAAAAAGGCAAATTCCATGTTTTTGTTCATTAGGAAATTGATTGAAAAGAAAAATGACAACATTGTAATGCCTTTTGCTCTTCTGTAGAATATCTGCATCTGGCATACAGGTACAGTTCTGGTTGTTGCATATTGAAAATAACCTAAGTGAGCTTGAAAAAATGAAGAAAAGGGCAATTGAAATGAGCAAGGGGCCCAATGAGAAATGTTTGGGATTCTTTGGCTTGGAAAAAATCAGCTGAGATGGGGAAATGATTGAGGTACATAAAAGCATGCATGGTGTAGAGTAGAGGTGGGTTCCTGCCGGTTCAGACCGGCTCTATAGAACCGGTAGCGGGAATTTTCCCCCGCTCGCCGAACCGGCAGCGATGGCCGGCTGGACATGCCCCTGAACTGGCTCTCTCGGCAGCACCATAGGCGGTGCCATTTTGTTTTTTGCATCTGCGCATGCGCAGAAGCTTGTTTTTTAGCACTGCGTGCCTGCGCTGCACACAAGGCGCGTGTGCTCACACGGCGCGTGAGGAAGCGAACAGGCAGCGAGGTAAGTTAGAACCCACCCCTGGTGTAGAGAAAGTAGACAGGGAGTCATTTTTGTTCTTTTAAAACTTTAGAATTGAGTCATCCAGTGACATTGATGGAAAGGAAAACTTAAAACAGACCAAAAAAGTATTTTTGTGCAGCATATTAGTGGCCTTTGATATTCCACATAATACGGTGATATTTTGGATGATTTTCAAAGGAGGGTAGGTTTATAAGGGGGTATTTAATAATCTGGTGTTAACTCTGAGTTAAGCATAATGTGCCTATAATTTCAGTTGCAGGGGAACAACAATAGTCAAAAAGGGATATGTTTCTACTTCTTCTTTTTGAGGACATTGGAAGCAGCTGGTTGACTATGAAAATCCAACACTATTATGGATAAAATTGCCTTAGGATGGACTTTTGTCTGATATTGTAGGGATGCTCTTATGTTCAATCTGCTTTGTTTAGATTTATAAACATGAAACAGGAGCAAAAGTGTCTCCAATAAAATACAATGGCATTATAATATACCTTCAACTTATATACTTACGTTCTGATGCCTGATGTAAGTTCAGCATTTGTGTGATATCATCATATCATAATTTATTAAATTTATATGCTGCATCCTGCAGACCCCGAAAAAGTTTCTTCATTTCTGCATTTATGAGATTCTTACACAGGCACCTTTACACAGTACATGATTAAGGGTGTGAAATAATATAAGGGCTGTTACTCAAAAAAAGTGTCTTCTAGAGTCTTCATGGATGTGATTCCATTTACAAGCCATGAACTCGGGAGGAAGCCCAGATAAGATTGTAATGGCTTTGTATGATATGTATTGTAAATGACAATGGACACATCCTGCCCAGAGTAATAGATTTTGCAAGAATTGTTTCTGGTCTGTTATCTCAGCATTGTTCTTTTGGATTTGCAAGCATGTGCATGTCTTTTAAATGCTGTTCCATAATTAATGTTAAAACATTCCACTTTCCTGTTTCCAATGACTGTTTCCCTTTTAGTTTAGAAGATATTTCTTCACCTTATACAATGAATCAGTTTTAGGGTTCTACAACATCTGAAAATGCAGTTTTAAGCTTTCATGTTGTTTTTCAAAAAAGTACAAAAATGTAATTGATTCCCTAAAAGTACAAAAATGTAATTGATTCCCTAACTTTTAAATTGGCACCATGAACACTTTCCTTTTATTAGAACTATAATTCTGTGCTACCTGCAAAAAACAAACCCTTTAAAACAGTTATGTTATCAGATGTATCCTAGAGATACATCGCTTTGACCCTTCTGTTCCATTTCTGTAGGACTGCTCGTTGAGGAGCTCATTAGTCCTCTTACAAACACTCAGTTTCAGTTCCAATGTCTGCAAAACAATAACATTACAAATAGAATTTTAAATTACTAAAGGGTGGCCAAACACTGATGTAGCTGATGACAAATGTAAACCAGAAGCAATTAAGAGGAGCTGAAAGGAATTAAAATGTCAGGATTGTTCAGCAGTATTTATTTGGTTTTAAAAGCTGTAGTTTGTTAAACATGATCCATTTTTTAAATAAGTTGGTTAGAGTAACTTCTGTTATTAAAAACTGAGCTGTGTTTTAGAATTTGTTTTTCTAAATTTTGAAGAATAAAGTATTGCTCACAGATCCATATTTTTAAAAGGAAACTGTTAAAACACTAACTTTATTAAGCAGGATTGCATCGGTTTCTTAGAGCTGTAGCTTAATTTATCCCATTGGAAACTTAGGTGTTCCCCTTTACTATGTTCCTAATATTATTTAGTACATAGGTTCTTACATAAATCATAACACGGTCATAAAAATCATGACATCATATAATATCAAAACAACTAAATATATCCCAAGCTCCTGTACAACCTCCTTCCACATTGGTTCCCAAATGCACAATGAAAGAACTTTTCAATCACAACAGTTCAGAGAACTAGTGTGTTGATTTAAAAATCAGAGATTTCCCTGGGTGCTGCCAAAAATCTGATGTTCACTCAATTTTTATACACCTGTTCGTTTTTAAAAAAAAGGTCTATCTATTATCCATTCTCTAAATACCAATTGCTAGATGAAAAATGATAAAGTACAGAATATTTTACACCAATCAGAATTTTTAGTTACAGTTGGGAAGTTTAGAATTGAAACTTACGTCGTAAGCAAAATAGGAAAATAAATCCTGAGGATAAGAGGTAATTTTATTTATTCGGTCAGCCTATTTTTCAGTTGCTTTTCAACGCCACCGTTTTTCAAAAATATTTTAGGTGCCATTCAACCAGATTCAAGTCTTGGGTGACTGGGTAGACAGGTACTTGTCATCTCAATCTTGTCTTGTAATGATTTGTAGCTCTTCCAAGGAAAGAATTTTTCCATAATTTATTTGATCCCATCTGTCCTCTTTATCTGTTGTTTCTCTCTTTTACTGTTTCCCTCAATACTGCCAAGCATAACCATTTTTTCCAATCCATCATCCCCTCACACTGCATGCCAAGTATGTGAGTTTTTGCTCGTTGATCATCACTTCAAGCCATTATTTAGTCCAGGACTGACTGATTGGCTCTTTTTGCAGCTCATCAAGGCTTTCAACTAAAAGCTTGGAAAAAACACCCTCTTAAAAGCAACAACATATAGGTGTAACCTATGTCTTGCTCAAGATACTTTTATAGGTTGGCAACCTGTCCTAAGGAGGTCCTATTTCAAATATTATCCAACTTTACAGATTTTTGTAGCAGGACAACAGATAGGACTTCCAAAATTGATTTTGGAATCCAAGCAGGTTTATATAGATATTCAAATAACCTGGATCCAAGATATGGGCACTTTGTAAATAAACAATAAACTGACTCATGTTTGAAAACAAACTGACAACTAGTACAGCTATTTTAGAGTTGGTGTAATAGGATCTGACTTTCAAGCCCCAGCAGGCTCCAAATAATTTTATTCCAGATTAGCTGAAGTTTTCAAAAGCAGCAGCACATAATGAAGTCTTTGGATGTGACTAGAACACTCACAACTAACCAAAATGGATTTTTTGTAAATTAAAGTGTCTCTATGTATTCTCAGAGAATTCCAAACATCTGAAATAGCTGTGCTTTGGTGTAAGCCATTCAACCAGATGTTTCTACCTGCCAAGGCTTGCAAACAGACAAGCCCACTGTTCCTTGTCCAAAATAGACTTCTGTATTGCGTACAGGAAGAGGGAATGTATTTGTTTTTCCTGCATTTTCTTAAAAACCTCTCTCATTCTTTAAAAACTATCCAACTCTCTGTAAGGATGAAAGTTTTGCTTGCTACCAAGGTGTACCATTTCTTGACTGTTTATTTATTTATTTTTCAAAATTTGTATGCCGCCCAACTCCCGAAGGACTCTGGGCGGCTCACAGTATATATATAAAAAAGACAACAATAGAAAAAAAAATTAAAAAATACATAAATATTAAAATAAAACATTCACACAAACATACATGGGCCAATCAATCAATTATTGGCCCCAGGCCTGCCGGAAAAGCCAGGTCTTAACGGCTTTACGGAAAGCCAGTAAGGTGGGGGTAGTACGGATCTCGGGGTGAAGTTGGTTCCACAGAGTCGGAGCGGCTACAGAGAACGCCCTCCCCCGCGGGCCCACCAGCCGACACTGTCTGGCTGATGGGACCTGAAGAAGGCCAGCCCTGTGCGACCTCACTGGTCTTTGGGAGGAGTGTGGCATCTTCTACAGCCAT
>QLTV01000548.1:854191-878237 GCA_003457575.1 Thermophis baileyi
TGAATTGTGACCGGAGCGCAATCGGCAACCAGTGCAGCTCGCGAAGGATGGCACTTGTGTGGGTGTACCTTGGCACACCCACGACTGCTCGCGCAGCTGCATTCTGGACCAGTTGTAGTCTCCGGACACTCTTCAAGGGTAGCACCATGTAGAGCGCATTGCAATAGTAAAGCCGTGAGGTGATAAGGGCATGAGTGAGCGTGAGCAGAGCCTCCTGATCCAAATAGGGCCGGAATTGGTGCACAAGGCGCACCTGTGCAAAGGTCCCCCTGGCCACAGCTGTCAGGTGTTGATCTAATCTCAGCTGTGAGTCCAGGAGGACACCCAAATTGCGAACCCGTTCTGAGGGGATTAAGTTTTCTCCCCCCAGAACCAAGGAAGGACGATCAACATGGTCCTTCGGAGGCAATATCCACATCCACTCAGTCTTGTCTGGGTTAAGTCTGAGTCTGTTAACTCCCATCCAGACCCTTACATCGTCCAGGCACCATAGTTTGCACTGTGTTAAAAAAGTGACTTACCGTATTTGGCAGCAAGCACCTTTCCTTCTTTAAAATTATTTTGACTATTCTTAGAATTCATTAGTGTTACACAAAAAAAAGAAAGCTATGTTTGCAGAGCAAAATGCTGTTTCCAGTCTTTACATGTTGCTCCATATACCTGGGCCAATAAATATCTTAAATTAGCTTCCGTTTTTCCTCACTTTCTTTTGGGGGAAAAAAACAAGTTGAGAAAAGTTGGCAGAATACCATTCCTTATCTGCTGAATATGAATTTACTTAGTAGGATAGACAAATAAAAGAATATTTTCACAGAAGCTAAGCAGTGTTTTCACATTCAAAATTCAGATTTTTGCCCATTTAAGAGATATCATTTGCTGCTAGAACAAAAGGCAGATAGATTGTATGATACTTTTTTTTCTGAGAATTATCTTACGCCAGTTCCTTTCCAACCTTGGCTAGAAAAATGGTAGTAAAAAAAATTGTCATAAACAGTGAATTTCCTCCCAACTGTTCTGCAGTAAATGGGAGTGCAGACTCAACACGTGTGCAAAACCTTGGAATGCTATTTCACCTAATTCAGAAATGAGACCAGGTAAAACAGAATCACAAAAACACCGAAAAATCCATAAACCTCTTGGGCACAAGCATATGGATGAGAAAACACACTGGATTACTTAAATCAGTTTTAAATTCAAAATCTAGTTGCGCTTATTTGAAATTCTTACTCTCTATTTAGGTAAATATCATGATTTCTATAAAAAGGCCCAGCTGCTGAGTAGGCAAAGGAATTGCATGAAAGCCTACTCTTACCAACCCATTACTTCAATATCGGTGCCTGCCACCCAGTGAAGACTATATATAATCTGCAGTAGAGTTCCATATTATGAACTACAACCTTTGGAGACCCCCTAGCCATCATGATTAATGATTAAAAGTGCTGGAATTGTACTCAATTGTACTCAGTAATCTCTTCTAGAAGATTCCATAGTCTTCACCCATCTAGATAATGCTCTCTTTCTTTCTATTAGAGAACTGAATGAATGCAAATTATTCAAATATTAAGCCACTTTGATATATTCGTGATGTGGACAAAGCAAGATTTACTTTTTCTACTATTTTTAATATAAACTAAAAGAAAACAGCTAAGCTTGATAGGTGCTTATTGAACTAATTCTGCTTTCTTTAATAACAAGTCTTATCTTTTGAGTTTACAGTAATAATTTTAAAGTTAATTTTTCTTATGCTCAGGCTACTTAAAAATCCTTCCCAGTTTCAGCAGCTTATGCTGAAATGTTAGTGTTGAAGGACTTATTTATGTGTTTTTTCTTTCTTTCTTTCATTCAATTGTGTCCAATTCTTGGATAATTTCTTTGGCAAGGTTTCTTAGAAGGGGTTTGCCATTCCCTCCTTCTAGGGCTGAGAGTGACTGGTCCAGCCCAGAAATGAAGTCCTCCAGCTGGTTTTAAGACTAAGGCAGGACTAGAACTCATGGTCTAGCCTGGTGCCTTAACTACTACACCAACTTGACTCTCTGTGTATTATCTAATTATATAAGTGAATTGTGTCTATATTCCAGAGAAACAAGTACAGGTATGCATGTTTCACACATCAATAGGCAATGCATAGATACGGATTCCCTAAAATAATAAGTTTTCACATGTGACATGAAAGGGAAGACTTTGTCAGCACATAAGAATTAGTTTTTTTGTTCCCCTTTATACATGGCATAAAATACATGTACATTACTAAAAACATAAGCTTACCTTCAAAAAAGCATGTATTATTAGGGTTAATAGTAATTTTGCAGAAGGGGGCTGAAAATACCAAAATAAAATGTAATATGCAAATTACAAAGTAGTTTGTAAGTACCTAGGAACAAGAAATCACATTTACAGATATAGGACAGAGAGCACTTGACTTGTTAATCGCACTTGGAAATATCACAAGTGTATTACAACTGAATGTGAATCACTAGTTTAGGCTACATCCATAGAGTTTATTTTCCAAATTATGGGAAATAATAGTTTTACTATTTTGCATTGGTCAGACCTGAAATAATATGTCTAGTTCAAAGCTCCACATTTTCAGAAAGTTTCAAAGAAACTTGACCAGATACAGAGAAAATCAACAAGTGTAGTTGGAAATTAAGTTTTAGGAAGAGAGACTAGGGGGAGTACAGTATGTTTAGTCTTGAAAAAGAATAACTGAATCAGGATATGAAAGCATTTTTCCAGCACCTGAAAAGAAGATCAAAGAGTGGAACACAGAGAACAATGATCAGAACAAGAGAGAGAGAGGGAGAGAGTAATGGAAAGTAGGAAAGAAAAAAAGAAAAAACAAAACGTATAAGAAAATAAAATACAAATAGAAAATAGAAAAGAAAGAAAATATAAAGTAATGGCTTCTGATTTTATTTAGGCAGTTCACAAGCACAAATATATCTTGACCTCTTTCTAAAGTTACATCATATTACTCTTCTTTCTATAATCTAACTTGTCTAAAGTTATCAAAACTGTAAATCACAAGTTTATTTTTTCATTTTTATGCAAAAAGCCCGTAAGAGCAGAACTGTTGACAATATATTCTTAATCTTAAAAGGAAAAAAATCCAGCTTCAGTTGATCTTGAAAATCCTCTGTATCAAAATATGCATTTGGATCCAAATGTTTTAGCTTTTTTACACATTTACTAAGCATGATAAAATAAATCTTTTTGTTGTTTACATTTCCAACTTAAGCTTGAAGTGCTATATGTTCTAGATAATTTTTTGATGTCATGTTCCAATGACACTGTACATACATCATTTTATAAAAAATATTTTTGAGATCATAAATGTAAATTTCAACCTTTTTAATACACATTTATACTAGATCCCTGTACTTTTCAATAATTTTATGACTTGAACATTATCAATGTAGAATGGAAATATTAATCTCGACAAAGAGCATATTTATAACAGCATTTGGGAAGCTATTATGATACTATGTACTATTCTTGTTTCATTTAACACTGGCTTTGAAGTAGCTCAGATTTTTTTTTCTGCTCTGTGATTTCTAACGACTGTGGAAAGAAAAATTTGGCTCTAGAACAGTAACTTCTCTCATGAACATTTTATGCTGGGACTGAATGACTTAATGTTTGCATTTTCATAGGAGGATCCCTCTTCTGGGCAAGTTGAGTCTTATTGATGTGGAAACCCAGATTCCCCCCGAGAGGCTTTCCTTTTAAAAGAATTAAGCAAACATGAGTCAAAGCAAAGAAACACGTTAGTAAAGGGGAATCCAACAGTACTTTCTGCCAACAAGGAACAAAAAAGCCAAAGTACAGTGCTCCTGGCATTCTTCTTGGAAACCCACATGTTGGTATAGGAAGATGCCTTTAGCAATGTTGACAGTAAATTGGCTAAAGCTACAAGTCTGGATAAACATGAACTTGATGAAGGAAAAGAGGCCGCTGAAATTATTTCACTCCTCTACTTATCTTCTTGAGCATGTCATAGCTGCTCCTAAGTTTTTCATGGCCAGAAGGTGTGTTCACAATAGTTTGTTATAGAAATTTAGGTAAACTTGCATAGATTACATATGATTTTGCAATGATGGAAAAACAGCAAACGGCAGCCTGCAAAGAATGATAAAGTTCCAATATAAGAGAATAATTATTCAAAATTGTGTACATTGCACATATTGTATTTTTGAATAAAACTACTGAGCTTTTCCTTGGTCTTCTAGTACAAGTGAAATTATCATGTTCTTAACTATAAATAATTTTAAAATTTAAAAGCACTTCATGTGTGCTCAGGATAGTTCTGTCCACTGTATCAGATTTAAGAGCCGAGGTGGCGCAGTGGTTAGAGTGCAGCACTGCAGGCTACTTCAGCTGACTGCTAGCTGCAGTTCGGCGGTTCAAATCTCACCGGCTCAAGGTTGACTCAGCCTTCCATCCTTCCGAGGTGGGTAAAATGAGGACCCAGATTGTTGGGGGCAATATGCTGACTCTGTGAACCGCTTAGAGAGGGCTGTAAAGCACTATGAAGCGGTATATAAGTCGAAGTGCTATTGCTATTGCTTTTGCTATTTCAGATGTAATTGTTTTAAGCATAATGGCCAATTTCACATTTTGTTCCTTTTATATGTCTTAGATTATTCTGCCCTCTGTTCGACATTTCAGTGTGGACTTTGACTATGATACTTGGCTGCTTAGAGTTAAAATCCTTGTTGTCTTGTTTTATTCTATTAACCACTTCACCCATTGTTTTTTGTTTGCATATTTCTTCTTAGACAGTTTACTCTGCCTTCTGGTTTTGAGATAAGAAACACCTCAGCCTTAATTTAGCCACATGTTCCATTTGTGCAAATTGTGGGAAACTATTTTCCTTCAGGAAGGACTGAGGCTTTCCTCTGTTTTCTAAGTGGTGCTTTGCTGATGTAGCTAGCTAAAGTTTCTCCTTTTTTTGGAGAAAATTCTTCCTAAAAGATAATAACAAGACTAACTTATTCAGGGATTCCTCCACCCTGAAGATATTTTGGAAGAGAAAAAGGACAGTATAGTATCAAGGTACTTCTTGTGTAATTAATATACAACTCTGTCTGGTTTTAGCTAATATTGTGTCGCTGCTTTCTGCTGCCATGGATATTTCCTAGCAGCAGAATGGTGCACATTGCTCTAGTTGGGTTTGGAAAAGAAGTGGGCAACTCTTGTTTTTCACTGCTCCTTTCATTCAGTGGGCTCCCAGCATATCTGCATAGACGTAATAATAATAACTTAATCAAAGGTGGGACTGCATTTGGTGCAGTGTTTGCTTAATGTGACATTTAAGTCCAAAACTTAATAAATAAAGCAGATCTCTTTCTCGGAAAAACGGGTTTCTTAAATCTGAGCATAGCAAAAACAAAAGATCAGTTATGTGTGGGGAATGGAAAGAAAGAGTTTTTAAAAGTTTAGATATCTTCCTTTACTTACTTTTCAAATATATCTTTCTTTTTCCTCTACCGGGTATGTATACAACAACTATAATGGTGGGAATTGCAAGCAAATCATGAAAGTGTGAACATCTGAAGGAGCCTTATAAAAAGAAATACACAGTAGATTGGCTTATCTTGAATTTTTTAGTTGATGTTTTCTTTACCATAGGTGCCTGGTTGAGCTTGTTCTGCCACCAATATCTTACTATTCATATTTAACCAGAGTTTTTAAACTGGGTATTGCTATAAATACAATTTCTGTAGTTGCTTTCATTTATCTTCTTTTTTTCTAGAGCAAATCGTGGCGGAAAATCAAGAACATGGTGCATTGGTCCCCCTTTGTGATGTCCTTTAAGAAGAAATATCCCTGGATCCAATTAGCAGGGCATGCAGGTATTACAGATAACATTGTGCTGTTTCCCTCTCAAAGGGAAACTTCATTTAGTGAAAGGAAAATGCTCAGAAAGTCTCTTGGGGAATTTAAGATAATTAGCTAGTCCCAACATAAATTACTTCTGTAAATTGAATTATAAGTACTTGTGTTTTTCTCCTACTGTTTTATCATAATAATGTCAGATTAGGTTTGTACTAGAATTGCTGATTTGTTTTAGACATAGTAGAGCAGGCACCTGAAGAAATCAGTAATGCCCAAGAAATTCACTGTTCTGATTTTAAAAACGATATTAATTAAATGATTACAATAAATGCAAAGCTACTGTTGTAACAAGATACCAGCTTCCAGCATAATTTTAAATAATAATAATTTATTAAATTTATATGCTGCCCAACTCCCAGTTACTCTGGGATTTCTGAGATAGTTTTTGCTTAAGGAGAATGACTCTACCTTATAGACTCCTTAAACATTCCTTGAAAATAAAAATAATGTGGCTGCAATTTAGTGTTTGACGGAAATGTGTCACCTGCCATGAAAAATGACAAAAATAAATTGGGGGCTAGAAGGGATCATGAGACTCATCCTTGGGAAGTAATTTTGAAACAAACCATGACAACCATTTTATAAATATGCATAACTTCCTATGACAGCTGCTTTGTGTGATCACCCATGATTTTCTGTTAAAATTCCAGTTGTGCTCAACAACTCCAAAATGTTGCTTAACTCTGAATTATATATAAAGTCTTGAAAATGTCATGCTACTTAAAATATTTGACCCAGGGACTAATATATTGTATCCTCCCCTTGTCCTGTCATGTTAACAGTTTGGGCACAAAGCAAGCCTATGTCTCTGCTGCAGACAACTCTGTCTGAATTTCTTATAAAACAAATCTTCTGTGTTTCTTAGAAAAAAATAATATTCTAATACTCCATCAGAATGAACCATACAGTATAGGCCAGGGGTGTCAAACTGGCGGCCTGTGGGCCAGATGCATCATGCACAGGCCACGCCCACCCCAGCTCCGCAAATGGGAAAAACGTCACGAAACGTCATGCTACAGCAACGTGACACTGCGAGTTTGACACCCGTGGTATAAGCCCTTCCCCATAATGAGGATATCCTATAGAGAATTGTAAAGTTGTTTTTGTAAGCAAAGCAATATTGCTAGTTTCCTATGCAGTTTTTTAGATGTTAGACTTCCCCTATAATTTCCATCTGCTACTACATGATAGGAGTCATTCTTCCCACAGAGTTCCTAGTTATCTACCCAAACAGCTCTGAGTTATATTATTAAAGTAGGGGTGGAGCACCTCTGGCCTGTGAGTCTGTAAGTTTTGCATATCCATTAACACCAAAGCTCTTGTGGGCGAGCTTTTCCCCTCCACAAAGTCCTGTCTACAGAAACAAAGTGAAGATGTCCTAAGAAAAGATATTCCGGTTTTTCCCTCCATGTCTATATATCAGCAGTATTCTGTGCACAATTCATTGCGAGAAAAGGAAATACAGACTAGATTGCTGTCCTCTGTGGGGGAGGGGTTCTTTACTGGTGATGCCTCAGAAGGCATTCTGGGAGGTTATTTGGCCCTTCAGTCATAACATTAAGTTTAAGTTTATTTGTATTTCTATGCCGCCCAAGTCCCAAGGGACTCTGGGCGGCTTACAACAATATAAAAAAACTTGTTAAAATATAAAAAACTATTAAAAAGAGACATAATAAAAACATTTAAAAACAATTAAAAACTCATACACACCGTTTCATGGCCGGATCTCGCCAAATTGCAGAAGCGAGATCAACGGCCCCAGGCCTGCTGGAACAGCCAGGTCTTCACCGCTTTCCGGAAGGCCAGCAGGGTGGGGGTAGTCCGGATCTCAGGAGGTAACTGGTTCCAGAGGGCCGGGGCAGCCACAGAGAAGGCCCTCCCCCACGGGCCCACCAGCCGGCACTGTTTAGCTGACGGGACCTGGAGGAGCCCAACCCTGTGGGATCTTACCGGTCGCTGGGAGCTATGTGGTAGAAGGCGGTCTCGAAGATAACCTGGCCCTGAGCCATATAGGGCTTTAAAGGTAATAACCAACACCTTGAATTGTGCCCGGAGACCAATAGGGAGCCAGTGCAGCTCGCGGAGAATTGGTGTAATATGGGTGTACCTATGACAGGTACACTGATATGTACCTATGACAGGTACACCCATATGACACCCATGACAGCTCGCGCAGCCGCATTCTGGACCAACTGTAGTCTCCAAACACTCTTCAAGGGTAGCCCCATGTAGAGCGCGTTGCAATAATAAAAAGAGTAAATATTCTCACTCCTGCACTAAAGGGTAGGTAATGAGCAAAACAAAACAAAATGAGGAACCCAGAAATGCTTTAAAAAGTGTCATGGAGTAATTTATTGACATTCCCCTACCCCTTTTATCCTTTATACAAACTCCTTCGCAACTTTTAGATAACTTTTAGTACAAAAAGCAGGAAAAGAGCTGTGTTTTGAGCAAAACAATTGACCAGAAAGAAAGTCAGTTATATAATAGTATCTGTGTATGTGAGATTAGCAACGTTCTCTTCTATAGTCATTCAGCTTGCACATGAGATGCATATATTTCATATGTCAATAACATGGACATGATGTAAATAAATAAGCCGATCATGTTGGCTTCAGCCTCATAATCATAAGAGAGTAACCTTAGATCAGTTCCTCTTGTACATAAGAGAGTCTATTGAAACACTTTTATTAGTTAGGATGTGAGGCTTTTTCAGTCTCATTTCCCACCATTTGAACAAAATATTCTGTTTGGTCTTGTTATGCTGCTTTGTCTGAAGTAGATCTATATTATATCATAATAGAAAGTGTCTATGTGTACAGTGTCAGAGAACAAAAGAGTAATCTTGTTTGCATTTTCACTTGACCCTGCAAGCAGCACCTATAAAATTTCAGGGTATATATTATAGCCTTGATTAAGGGGCGTGCATAAGTGCACCAACGTGCCTACCATCCCTGTCCTAATGTCCCCATGTATTCGTAACTATCTCATGTATTCATAACCAAGTTTATACATTTTATGTATTCACAATCATGTTTATACTTTCTCTGTAACCTTATATATGCTTGACAAACAAATAAAAGAAATAAAGAAATAAAGATTAAATACAATAGAAAAAGCAAAGAATTGTAGCCGATCCCAACTTGTTGCTGTCCAGATGCTGCTGGATTTTATAGGAACTGAAATCCTGTGTACCCCCTGGAGAGTATCAGGCAGGACAGCTGAGGCATTCCATAAAAGGGTGAAATATTCTTTGTGGCAATTTTTAAAAATGCTTCCATTTGCATTTAAAAACAACTTTGTTTTGGTCTGTCTTTCAGGTAGCTTCAAAGCTGCTGCAAATGGAAGGATATTAAAGAAGCATTGTGAGTCTGAACAGCGTTGTTTGGACCGTTTGATGAATGATGTCCTTAAGCCTTATGTTCCTGCCTATCATGGAGATATTGTGAAGGATGGGGAGAGGTATAATCAGATGGAAGATCTCCTAGCTGATTTTGATTCTCCTTGTGTCATGGACTGCAAGATGGGAGTCAGGTTAGCTTTTCTTTATAGACAAAAATATAGAGTAAACTGATTCTTACAACAATATTTGAAAATAAATGTGAGGCAAATACAGATTTTATTACCTGTATGTGAAGCCAGCAAAGTAATTTAGCCTTGCCCTGCCCTAACCCTGCTGAGAGCTTGTTAAAGCAACAGTGAAAAACCTACTGATTGATTTACTCTTGTGCAAATCTGAAGTTCAATTTCAAATCAGATGTTCTTGCACAGGGGTGTCAAAATCACATCGTCACGGCGGCGTCACATGACGTATCAAGACTTTTCCCCCCTTTGCTAAACCAGGTGTGGGCGTGTCCAGCGTGTGACGTATCCGGCCTGTGGGCCGGGAGTTTGACAGCCCTGTTCTTGCATGATCACTATAGGTCAGTGATGGCGAACCTTTTAGGCACAGAGTGCCCAAACCAGAAGGTGTGCATGCGCACGTGTGCGCGCCAGAGCACCGGAAACCCGACTAGCTGGCCTGTGCACATGTGTGCCTTGGAAACCCGACAACCAGCTGGCCGGCGTGCATGCGCATGTCGGAAACCCGACGACCAGCTGGCTGAGCTGGGGCGATGGCGCGCGTGCCCCCAGAGAGGGCTCTGCGTGCCACCTCTGGCACACGTGCCATAGGTTCGCCATCACGGCTATAGGTCAACCTGATTTTTATCTCTGTTTGAAATCTGGCAGAGATGATTACCTTGGAAGAAGCAGATGATTTCATTGTTTAAGTTTAAGCATGAACAGACCAGTGAAGCCTGATTGTAGGCAAAAGTTTGTTCTCTCCACTGAATAACAGAAAGAACAATCCAAAAGAAACTTCCCTAATCTAATGCCATTCTGATTTGCTATTAACTCCCATTACCCTGAACCAGTAAAGTAGATGGTCATGTTGACTGATAAGAGCGGTGATGTCTAACATAACTTGATGAATAGTCTGCAATTCTTATCTAAATAATTTAAAACATGGGAATTTGACAAAAGAGGAATTCTAACTCATTTGGGCTAGTAGTGTATCTAGGACCTTTATTTTTATCTCACCTTTATTTTTATAAATAACTCAAGGCAGGAAACATACCTAATACTCTTTCCTCCTCCAATTTTCCCCACAGCAACCCTGTGTTGTGGTTTGGGCTTAGAGAGAGTGACTGGCCCAAGTCATCCAGCTGCCTTTCATGCTTAAAGTGGAACTGGAATCATGGTTTCCAGGTTTCTTGAGGAAAAAGTCCTTCATAAACTACTTTTTAATAGTGTTTTTGGTATTGAATTATGCTCTCTAGCCACTCCATACCCATGATAGATAAGGAAATTCACTGCCCTATGTCATCATAAATTTACTCTTTGTGAAAAAGGCTGTTTGCTGCTTGATTTAGATTTTTTTTGCACTTAAGGAAAGCAAAAATCAAATTAACTGCATGAACAAATGGAAAAACATTCAAAGCTGTGGGTTGACCATCACATTTCTCCAAAAAAGTACATCCTCGTCAGAGAGATAATAGAGAATTACTACAGTTTACTTGATCTAGAAACAACTGTAAATTTGCTGTTCTTCTGTAACTGTGCTTGAGAGTGTGTTTAGCATAGCTCTTCAATTATATATAGAACCTTGGCTGCTCTATTGAAAATAAAATATACAGAAAATACTCTATTATTAAATAGAGACATAGTAGTTTTAAGAGTTACTAGGTTCTTAACTAGGTTGGTAAAAAAACAGTATATATTGGAGAAAATTCAGAAAAACTAGAGGATATGAAATTGTTTGATATCCATGATTAGCTGAATGCAATCCTAGAATGTCTCCTGAATACTTCAATATAGGGCCGTGATGGCGAACCTATGGCACGCGTGCCACAAGTGGCACGCAGAGCCATATCGGTGAGCACGCGAGCTCAGGTCTGGCATGCATGCGCACGCCGGCCAGCTGATTTTCGGGCCTTCTGGGCCCACTGGGAGTTGGGAAACAGGCTGTTTCCAGCCTCCAGAGGGAGTGGGGAAGGCCCGTTTTTTGCTCTCCCCAAGCTCCAGAGTCTTTCTAGGAGCCTGGGGAGGGCGAAAATGGCCTCCCTCCCCCCGGAGGTCCTCCGGAGGCCGGAAATGTTCCGTTTGCCGACTCCCGGTTGGACTGGAAGTCCCGTGTTTTTGCTCTCTCCAGGCTCTGGAGCTTGGGGAGAGCAAAAAAACGGGCCTTCCGGTCCAACCGGAAGTTGGCAAACGGGCCATTTTCTGCCTCCAGGGGGTGTGGGGAAGGCCGTTTTCACCCTCCCCAGGGTCCTAGAAAGGCTCTGAAGCCTGGTGAGAGTGAAAAACGGGCGTGCCATCGCGTGCCGGGAGTGGGGGGGGTGTCACGTGCACATGTGCAGGGGGGCGCATGGAATTATGGGTGTGGGCACACACACGCGCGACCCCCCCGCACTCCCCCCCTTTTGGCACACGAACCAAAAAAGGTTCACCATCACTGATATAGGGGAATCCTTGGTGCCAATATTCAGAAAGCAGAGTGCTGAGAAGGATCAGTTCAGTATTTTAATTTTTATTTGATCTCAAACCATAAGGTTGCACAATTAAGCTAATTTTAGTTTAGACAAACTAAATTTGTTTCCTCATACATAGATGGGCATCATTTCTATACAGGTGTCATGTAATCATTAATTCAGATGATTTTCAAAGAAATCAGGGAATAGAGATATATTGACATTTATTAAGCATTACCTTGAAGACCAGATTTAGAATATGGCTGCACAAAAGCTGCTGGGAAACATGCTCTGCTTGTGGCCTTAGAAGCTATAAAGAAGACAGTGGATTGTGGGATCACTTAATATAATCTGGTAGAGTTCTAGTTATCATGGTAAGATTTAAGAAAGGAAAAAGCAACCTGTCTGACCCTTTAGATCAGGGGTCTCCAACCTTGGCAACTTTAAGCCTGGCAGACTTCAACTCCCAGAATTCCCCAACCAGCTGGTTGGGGAATTCTGGGAGTTGAAGTCCGCCAGGCTTACTGTAAAGTTGCCAAGGTTGGAGACCCCTGCTTTAGATAGTAGTGTATGATCCTTCAATTCTCAGTAGCTCAGTCAGCATGGCCGGCCAATGGCAAGGGATTATGGGAGCAGTAAAACCCCTATATGCTGTATGCCCATGATTTAAGATGTTATCATTCTGAGATCAATAAATATGTCAATGAACATTTTGCACATTGCACATATTGTATGCTCTTCTCAGTTTGATGTTCCCACGTAAATATAGACCCTTTCATGTTTGAGATACAAAACAACTGCTCAGAAATTAGAAGCTCTCATGTCTAGGAGTGTATTGCAAATGTGGAGTTGAATTAAAGTAAAATTAAATCTGTAGTTTATAGGATCTGTAAACCAGAATCAGAATATTTAAGGTTACATTGAATAAGTACTCCGCAGTGATATTTCAAGAAGTATAGCTGTTGATGTTGGAGGAAAAGAGCTCTCTAGTGGGCAAATAGGAAAAATTAAGAAGAAAAACCACATTTTTGTTCAATCTACTGTATTCCATACCTAGGTTCATTGTACTACAAATAGCATTCTTTCATGTCTACTTGCCAGTAAATGATGGAGGCACTTTAGATATGGAAAACATTCCAAAATACACAATTTAATACCTTAAGGAAACCATTCATATCTATCATGGAGCTTTCAGAACAACTAGTGACTCAGACCATTTCTGGCTATTTACTGTATGTATCATTGAAAAAGAAAACAATTGTTTTTACACATAAGCACTCTGCATACCATGTACTTTGGAAACTGAAGTGTCTTCAACTTTTCAGAGTAGGCTATACAGGAAGGACCATGCCCTTGGAGGATAATTCTGTCCGCATTAGAGAGTGCTTCCAATATTTAAATCTGATTGGCTCCAATATGTTCACTTGAATTGCTCAAAAAATTGCCATTGTTGTACTGGTTATAGGTGATGTTGACTTTCATAATATTGCAATAAATGAAGATGCTGTAGAGTATGGATGAGTAATTTGTATTCCTCCATGAGGCCCAACAATAAAAGTTATGTTTCAATGACTGCATCTTGCCTGTCTTATTCTAGAGAAGATAGGGAGGAACCTGTGCATCTGCCCAAACATCAGTGATACAGTAGTAATAAATCGGTTTCCAAATATGATAATGTGAACATATACTGGCTTTGCAGGACCTATGTGGAAGAGGAATTATCAAAGGCCAGAAAGAAGCCAAGTTTGCGGAAAGACATGTATCAGAAGATGATTGAAGTAGATCCTGAGGCTCCGACTGAGGAAGAGAAATCTCAACATGCAGTGACCAAGCCTCGATACATGCAGTGGAGAGAAACTATAAGTTCTACAGCAACGTTAGGGTTCCGGATTGAAGGAATAAAGGTAGCCTTTCAGATTTGTCTGTTGCAACAGTGCATGGGAAATGAATCTGTGGTTAACTTGTCATGTAATGTAAAATGTCAAATATTTTTGTCTAGGTTTAACCATTCCATATATAATATATCTTTGCAGAGTACGTGTTATTGAGACAGGTTTCTTTGGAGACAGATGTGATTTCCCATTATTAACTTGGTATGGCAGGATCATGGAATTCTTTGTGGCATTAACTCTTTCCCTTCTCCTTTTTGTGTTGAATCATTGGACACATGCAGCTGACAGATGTAAAACTTCTTGCCTTGCCCTGTTATATTATTATGTATAGTCATAAAGGTTCATATAGTAGTAGCTTTTAACCTACTTATTCAACCAAGAACTGGTTTTATGAATGGAGAATATAGCAACATGTGAATTCTTCCTAAGAAACTCTGACTAGTGCAACCCAGTATGATTCTTCGGAGGCTTAGGTTTGCTATAGCCTCATCCCTGTCATGAAGCCATTTTGTCTGGCTACAAAAAAGGAATGGACTGATTCATGGAAGTCATGGGGATCAATGGGAAAGTAGTAGGGAACAGACTATTGGACTAGATGAGCCATTCAGGAGGGCACTGCTTATGTTCATATAAGTGGAATGTGTCTCATACCTTATTCTTCCTTGTCTACCTGAGCAACAGTAAAAGCTCAGATGTAAATGGTTTACTGGATGTTGCAGACATTACAACATTCCCCCAGTTGTTTGGATATCTGGAGAAGTACAAAACGGGTATTGGAGTGACATTAACACATTGAAATTTTTGGCTGTGTCTATAGTGGTTTCAGATACCAGTTCTTAGTAAAGCTAAGCTGCTAGGAAGTAAATATTAAATTCTTATAGAAACTACAATAAAAAGTTGTTTTTTATTCTACCTATTGTTTTTAATATTTTTTTTAATTCTATCTGAAAAATTATTGGAGCCCAAAGCATGCAAGTGTCCCATTTTCAGGAAGAACTATTTAAAAATAAGATGCTGTATGTGTTTTGAATAAAGGAACTATGGTGTCAAATGAGAGATACTTTGACATTCCAATCCAGATCTAAACTACACCAGTGGGTTATATCCAGGGGTGGGTTCTAACTTACCTCGCTGCCGGTTCGCTTCCTCCACGCCACGTGGGCGTGCTGGGTGGGCGTGCGCGCGCTTTGTGCAGTGCAAAAATATCAAAAAAATCCCCCCCCAAAAAAAGCCGAAAACAAGATGGCAATGCATGCGCAGTGCCGAAAACTCGGCTTCTGCGCATGCGCAAAAGAAAAAAAAATTTAAAAAAAAGATGGTGGCGTCCATGGACCAGCACCAACTGAACCGGATCCGTGACATCATCATGACGTCACCAGCGGGTCGCTACCGGTTCGGTTGAACCGGTCCGAACTGGGAGGAACCCACCTCTGATTATATCTGCTTGCTTATATTATTCCAACTTCAGGCATCTCTGTGCTCATTAAACTAAAGCTTAAGAGGAGGGTTATATAATAAATTCCATGGGTTTAAACTAATATTGGGTAGTAAATTTAGGAATAACATTACTGAGTTTAGTGAAATAATGGCCTTCAACTTCCAATTGTTGCACTGAATGCAATCTCCTTACAATAGCTTACTACATTAAAACCTTAACATAACAACTTGTAAGACAGAAAGTTGAGGTAAACATATAGATCAGTGATGGCGAACCTTTTTTGGTTCGCGTGCCAAAAGGGTGTGTGCGTGCGCCCACACCCATTCCCTCCCCCCACACATGCACACAGCCCCCTGCTGCCCCCTGCGCATGCGCACAAACCCCCCCCCGTTGTCCCCGCGCATGCACACAGGCCTCACTGAAGCCTGGGATGGCGAAAAACTTCCGGTTTGCCCATTGGGCCGTTTTTCGCACTCAGGAGGCTTCAGGAGGCTTCCCTGAAGCCCCCGGAGGGCGAAAACGGCCTTCCCTAAGGCCGAAAATCAGCTGGCCAGCGAGCGCATGCCATAGGTTCGCCATCACTGATATAGATTCTTTCCAGCCTTATAATTTCCATGATGCCAAAATGCATTGTGTTGAAGCACTACATTTCTAGCATTGTCCAATATGATATCTGCTCACGAAATGAATTTTTTTCCACTTCCTTTGCAATCATATCCAAAATAATTCGCATCAAACCCTCGAAAAAAGTTTCAAATGGAAGAAAAATGCCTCCGACAGCAGCAGCTGGACACATAGAATCAGCAGCTGATTTCACTGAAAGCTATAAACATAGAAATGACTTCTCCAGTGTCCCCAGAACAACAACCAAAAAAAAGCAGTCTTCCCCCACCCCCACCCCCACCCCCGTGACTGTTTATTAAGCTCTGATTACCGTCTCAAATTTTTGCTCTAAATTTTGTCATAGCATATACTGCATTCTGTGTAGTGAACAGCAAGTGGTATTAATAGAAAAAGATTCTTCTGAGTAATAGCCATGTTTTTGTCATTGTTTTTTTAAAGAAAGAAGATGGCACCGTGAACAGGGATTTCAAGAAGACTCGGACAAAGGAACAAGTCATGGACGCCTTCAGAGAATTTACAAAAGGAAACCATAACATTCTGGTGAGTCACTCCAGCTATTTCCTTTGACGTTCCTTACGTTGGATTAATTTAACATCCAAAACCACATGCCAAAATGAAAAGAGGAGATGTGTAATGAAATGGGCAATACTTTCACTCAAGGATCAGCAGGCCACAACTGCCCCCAAATCCATTTTTATGCTCCTTTGAATTTCTCCTCCCACCCCAATATCATACTGCCAAAATTCAGCAGCAGGAAAATGTTGGGATTTGGGTGGGAATCTTTTTACTAATGAGCCCCTAAAATAAGTGATACACCTCTTGGCATAGCACCCACTTTGAGGAAAAACAATACAGATACCACAGCCAAGTAATCCCAAAATATTGTTTTTTGCAATAGTTGCATAGCAATATGGTTTTGCAGGGCTCCAAAATAAAAATAAGTGTTGCCACTGAGCAAAATAAAGTTGCCTAACTCTTGCTTTAACTAAACTAAACCCTAAATAGATTGGTTCAAATTATGACATCTTGCTCAAAAGCTTTTCAACCTCTTCATATTATAAACAAAATTTTAAATTTTAAATGTTCCTTAGAAGAAATTGATTTTGAACGGAAGCATATAAAAATTGGAATATATAACCAAAATTGTGTTATCTCTTTAGTTTGTTGAACATATTAATGTTAAGCCCAGTCAGCTTTAGTGGAATCCTTTTCTTCTTCTTTTCTTTTATTAAATTGCTATCCTGATGAGAAGAAATAATCTCTGTTTATTTTCTAGAGCCAATGTACCATTCTAATCCACAGACTCAGTACAGTTTACAAACCCCTTTCCAGTAAAAGGATTAAAAAAATAATATATTAAAATAGCAAACAAATTAAGACAAACAATAAATTACCATTGCAATAAACTTTGCACAAAGCAATAAACAAATTTCACACACATACAACTGTAGGGAGCTTCCTTCTACACAAGAATCGAAGGCTTTGAAATAGCCAGACCTTAAGACCTTTTCAGAATGTTAACAGGAAAGGGACTAGTCTAATCTTGCGGTGGTGGGTGGCTGAGTGGGTGGGCAGACAGTTTTCACAAAGAAGACTCATCCTCAGAATCCCTGTGAATGATGTTCTCTTTTAAAAGGACTTAACACATGGATGGAAATGGAAATGGGAGCAGATATCCAGGTCCCAAACCATATAGGTTGTTATAGGAAAGTAACTAGCAACTGTCACAGTTCCTGAAATAGTGGTGTTACGTAAGAATACCTTGTAATAGCTATCATTAGTCAAGCCACTGCATTCTGAAGCAGCCAATACAGGGCATATTGCAGTATTCCAAAAAGAGTTAATTAAGGTGTGAGACACTTTTCAGGCGAAGTTGTACCTGATGCACGAGATGTAATCTATGCAAAGACCCCGACTAGCCACAGTGTCACCTGCTCCTTGATAAAGAGCTGGGAGTGCAGGAAGAGCCCTAGATTTTGAATCAGTTCTGTCTAGGATAGTGCAATCTGTCCAGAACTAGCTATCCATCTTGCTGGGATTAAGCCTAAGCCTCTTCTCTTCCATCCATATCTTGATAGCTTCCAGCCATCAAGAGAGAACATTAGCCATGTCTCTTGTTTGGCCCAGGATCAAGTTATACAACTGAGTTCTATCTGCATACTGAAGATACTTCACCATGACTGCCAGATGACTTCTCCCAATAGCTTCATATATGGAGATGTTAAAAAGAAGAAGTGAGAAAGCCAAGCCTTTCAAGACACCATAATAAGAGCTCTCCTCCATTACTCAAAGAGGAAGAGAACAACTTGGAAAACAGCTCCCCCAAACCTAACCCATGTAGGCAATCAAGGAGGACACCATGAGGTCCAGCAAGACCAAGGGAGGAGCACTGTCATTGTCCAATTTCACTATAGGTCCTCTGCAAGTATGATCAAAGTGGCTTCAGTGCCATATTCAAGCCCAAGTTCTGACATGAAATGAGTCTAGAAAATCTATTTCTAAAACATAAATCTATTTCTTCTAGGCATTTTTACTGTGGTAGTTACTTAACACCTCTGAATTCAGCAGTAATGTTATGAGGATGGTCCACCACTACTTTGAAACCAGTGACAGCATCTCCTTTCTCAAGGATGCAGTAGCCATCACTTAGGCCCTAACCCTGCTTCCTGCTTTTACCAGTCAGGAAAGGCAAGATCTGGTGACAGAGTATAAGTGGCAGAGCTGACCTCACAGAATCTGGTGACCACGACAAAGTACAAATGCTATCTACTGTCATTCCAAGACAAAAAACAGATCTCATTAGTGGCCTCCCAACTGGGTTGAGGCCAGGATGGTTTGGTACAAGGTCATGGTGGCCATGAATTCCTGGGCCACCTTTGAAAGTTCAACCAAGAAGGAAAACCTAAAGTCACCCAGCACCATAAACCTGAGTAACTGAGAAATGAGGTTGAGCAGTGCTGGGAGGGATACTGGCTATGTTCAATGTGAAATCATTTTTATGCAAATAAATTTGTTTGCAATCCTGTCTTGGAGGAAGGTGTGAACCAAATTAAAGTTGAATAACTCCATAATCCAAATATCTTATGTTAAAGGTGGACAGTCTGTGCTTCAGAGCCAACTACGGCACTCAAAAGACCAGAGGTCTTCAAACTTGGCAACTTTAAGACTTGTGGACTTCAACTCCCAGAATTCTCCAGCATAGCATAGCTGGCTGGAGAATTCTGGGAGTTGAAGTCCACAAGTCTTAAAGTTGCCAAGTTTGGGGACCCCTGCAAAAGACTATGAGAAAAAGAGGAGGTATTCCCTCCTCTACTCTCACCTTTTATTCATTTTTTATAAGTCATTTGGTATGTGGGCTGAGATATGGAACTTATCTGATTCAGGAATAATGCCTGGGGGGGGTGCGCGCACACGCGTGTGCGCGTGTGTGCATGCAGATACAGTATGTATGACTTATAATTTTTTTTCTTGCAATTTCAGAACAGTTATCTTAACCGGTTAAAGGGGATACATGATACTTTGGAAATATCACCATTCTTCATGACCCATGAGGTAAAATTATTCATTTCCCCTTTTGTCTTTTAAAAAACTAGAGCTGGGTCAAAACATATCACCTAAACCAGGGGTCTCCAACCTTGGCAACTTTAAGACTTGTGGACTTCAACTCCCAGAATTCCTCAGCCAGCAAAGCTTGGAGACCCCTGACCTAAACACACAAATGGAAATCATTGGGCATCTGGTTCATGAAATTTCAAGAGAATGCATATACATCACAACTGTGTGCATTGAGAACACCGGGAAACAATTTTTACTGCCTCGCATGTTGAAATATTGCTACTTTTTAAAATTCAGAACCTAAAATTTCAATTTTTAATTTTTTTAATACCAATATCTTGTTGAGATATATAATTTTTTAAGTTGCAATCTTATCTTCGGAAGAATTTGAAACACTTGTTCTTAATTCCTGCTCTGGGATACTCAGTTCTTTCGCATTTGCTTTTGCAGGTAATTGGGAGTTCCCTTCTCTTCATCCATGACAAGAGGGAGCAGGCCAAAGTATGGATGATTGATTTTGGGAAAACCACTCCACTTCCAGAGGGACAGGTTCTGCAGCACAATGTGCCCTGGATAGAGGGGAACAGAGAGGATGGCTACCTCTGGGGGCTGGATAATCTAATTGAGATCCTAACAGAGTTGTCTCAATGTGAAGATCTACATTAAAGCCAAGGGTCCACAATCCACAACCAAGTTCCTCCAACTGACTTTCTGATCTGCACTACAAGACACTTTTCTTCCACCTTCTCTTCCAGTTCTAAAATTTAGAAGTTCCTTTTCTTTTATTTAAGGTGTAACTGAAATGTGATGTGCCCAAAGAAACACTGAACAAGAAGTTAAAAATTAGACAAAGCAGATAGCAATGTTGGCCTTAGGAGTTAGGTCTCCTGTATCCTAAAACAGAAAATACTTCTGTATATAAAAAATTTGATAAAGTTCGTATATGCTTGAGCACCAGAAAGATAATTCCCTAGACTTGTTTAAATTGTATCTCTAGAGCAGAGGTCTTCAAACTTGGCAACTTTAAGACTTGTGGACTTCAACTCCCAGAACTGAATTGGAGAATTCTGGGAGTTGAAGTCCACAAGTCTTAAAGTTGCGAAGTTTGGGGACCCCTGCTCTAGAGTGAAGGATGCATTTGTAGTTATCCGCTGCCCTCTCATGTCCAAAGCTAGCATTATTTGGGGCAACTGATGTTGAAAGCATGCTTATATTGGGCATTTTCTTATAGGTGTTCTTTCTTCGTGGGAATGTCCCACAAAAGGAATGGTAGCAACTTATATTTACTAACTTTCCTAAATATAAGAATTAGAATATAATAGTTTATAGGAATAATTAACATCAGACAGACTTTTCTACATAAGGAAGTAATTTCTTGTTGGCTTACTGTGCAATATATACATAGTTGTAGCAACTGCAAAAGTTTTCCTTTGCGGGTTACATTACATGGTGCATCCATTTAGCTACTGAAATTAGTTTGGACTACTGAGAGCAAGGCTCTGATCCCTTCTCTACCCTCCCATTAGCTTGGGATGACCTGGTCACATGGCAGGAAAGGGGCTGCTGCAGAATGACGAAGGCACTGACTGCCATCCTCTGGGTGTCTTTTTGTTAGCACTGCAGTCCCTTTTGAAAATGATAATGCATTCTCAGGTGAGCTCCTGAAAATCATTCCAAATCTCCCATTGTAAGAAGAGAGATTAACTAGACCTAACATATCAGCAAGCAGAGTATTGTAATAGTAAAGTTTCATAATGTTTGTATGCCTGGCAAGGAATATGAGAAAGGAGATGGCAAGTAATTTGGTAATATAGGCAGACTCTGTAAGTAAGGATTTGCCGCTTTCCGTCTTGCAAATATATCATCTGACTCTCTATTTAGGATATAGAAGTTATTATATAAGTTCCTGGAACATTTGAATTAGACTGCTGAAATCAAGTGGTCAGCAACTGGGAGAGACAGATTATTGGTGCATTTGATTTTCTTGGAGAACTCATAATACTGCAGAAACCTTGGATGTTGAGACTATAAGTTTATGTTACATTTTTTCTGAGCCATTTCCTGGCTATTTTTTTAAACCTTTCCATATTTATAATGTATTCCATATAGCCTCTTGTTACTATTTTTTCAAACAGTAATGCTGTAATCCTGTTTCTTGCATCCAGAGGTGCTGTCCTTGAAACAATTGCATTTGTTTTAGAGGGTGGCTGTTCATTGGCATACAGTCCCTTTGAAAGCTTTTCAGAAAGATTCTATCCCATTGAGTGTTGCTCCATTCATATATCACTAAGATAATGTTGCTTTTTCTTAGTGCTGTTGTAAATAATTGCTTTGCTTAGAAGTTTTTTCCCTTCAGGCTTCCTATGCTGTTTAATAATAGCCTATGCTGAAAGTGCCTTATGGACTAGTGTCTGTTCCACTCAGTGTCATGAAAAAAAAATTGTGGGTTTTTTTAAAGTACTATTTATTGCCATACTTTTAGTTATCTAGAACACTAAGTCTTAATGCATGGATTTTTTTTAAAGGATAATGCTTGGCTTTTGAAATCTCTTTCCGCATTTATGGAAGGGGGAAGACCATGAAACAGCTTCAAGTCATCCTATTTTAAAAATGTATTTAGCTTTTAAAATGACATACTTTTTTTAAAAAAAAATGCTGGTTTGTTTGTAAAATAAGATTCTTTGCTTTTTGGCTTTTAAAGAAGTGAAATCTTTCTCCAGATATCTTTTGGATCTTTCTGGAGGCTGGAACTATTGCTGTGAGGTATTTCTCCTAACACTTTCCACCCCGTTCCCCTTGATTAGCAAGGAGATGAGAAACTTGCAGAGTTACAGAACATCACCAATGCACAGTGCCTGTAAGTCAAAAAACTTAAAATAAAAACATACAACATGATTTTTTGTTGTGATAGTTTATCATTTCTAATTGTGTAGTATTTACTTCTGATATTCTGGTAGTGAGAGACTGGTGTAAGAAATTGTATATTTCTTTATATACAATACTTTGATCTACTGACCGGTAGTACAATTTTGACAATGTGGGACAATCAAAGTCCTAAATTTTAGGACTTCTATCATACCAAAATTACTAAGATTTCCAAATATACCTACCTAACACCTTGACATAGATTTAGATTTTGGCATAGGTGTATAATTGTCTGATGTTCAAGTCAATGAATTATTCAGTTCAAACTATAGTATAGCGAAGAGTAATGTTTTAGAGATTTTTAATATCTTGAATTTAAGCCATGCTAACGAATTGTTAAACACCAGTTATTTTGTATTTTTCATTTTATTTAATTCAGGCAAAAGATCCGGCTGTGCATTTAACAATAGCCTTTACAAACAACTTTCCTACAAAGTGAGATGGTTGTGCTCCTACAAAGTGAGATGGTTGTGCTCAGTCTAGCCAAGAGATGGCAGTATTTTCCTATGAGGCTTGCAAACACTTTCTCTTGTTTACACACACACTAGCAAGAACAGAATAAAAATCCAAATTAGTTTTTTTTAATAACATTTCAGAATTAATGATAGTCATGTCTTCATAATAGAACTAAGGAGCAGGTGCCTGTTTGATAAGAAAGAAGCAATAGGTTTCAGAAGCATGTGGCCTATTAAAGTTTTAGCAATTTCAGATCCCTGTATACCATTTTACTCTCTGCATAACTAAAATCTGGATGTTATAAAAATGAAAACATGTACATCTTATTTGATTCTGATATGGCTTAATAATAATATAAATTTATGCAAGACAATTAACAGTAAAACATAATCAAATATATCAGACCCACAACAAAAGCAGAAATACAACAAAAGTATCAATAGGAATAATTACTCATCAGTTCCTCCTACGTGCCTTGTGAAATAACAGTGGTAATTTATTCTTTAAATTTCAGAAATAAGTACAGCAAGTCACACCTGGAAAGAAGAGTGAACCATCTTAAGTAACACTTACATGGTCTGATGAATGATGGCTGCTCCCCAATACAGAACTGTCATAATCACATATTTCTAATATGATAACTCTGATTAAAAAGAGAAAGGCTACCAGAAAATAGTGATAGTAAATGGAAGTCTCATTGAAGCTGATTATGAGCTGCTGCTATTTACAGCAGATTGTATTATTTCATTTTTACTTCCCTCTCAATTTAGTGATGATGAAATGGATCCCAATATTAGCTAATACAAGATGAGTCATGAGATTTAAAACTGAATTGTACAGTGCTGAAATAGTGGCTCAGCTAGAAGAATGTGCAGCCCTTTCCTGCGAAAGGAAAATGACTAGTATATTTTTGGCAAGGGCTCAATTCAACATCTATGTTTACATGTCATACCCACGGTTAACTCTAGTTTATGGAATTAACCCAATTTTCTGGTTCTGCATGACAGACTGAATCGTGAGCTAACCAGAGTCTGGGTTTGAGGTATATGATAAGTAGTGGACTAGCTTATCATGCAGTGGTGGGATTCAAATAATTTAACAACAGGTTCTGTGGGCGTATGACTGGCTGGGTAGGTGTTGCTGGGTGGTCATGTTACTGGGTGGGCATTGCCAACTCAACATCACTCACTTCAAGGGGCACTGTGGTGGCCAAGTGCTAACGCAGGACTTCCCTCAGAACCTCCCTT
>QLTV01000548.1:887932-926766 GCA_003457575.1 Thermophis baileyi
CTCCCCTATTTATTCTATTCTAGTATTGAATCATGGGTCTACAGTAGACTGGGGACATTTTTGCCATGCATTGTATATCTTTGAAACATTGAACAAGATCCAAGAATGGTCCAGGAAAACAGGCTCCCCTCTTTCTCTTTTCACAGGCAGCTGCTGCCCTTTTCATGGTTGTCATTTGGGCTGGCATTGAAACCCATTTTTACCATCCTTGTCTTAATCCTATCGGATTAGTTTACAAGGAAATAAATGATACTTCTACAGTATTTACTTTACAGAGATGCTTCAAACGCTTGGCAGTGATTGATGGGAGAGCTTGTCTCTGGTTAAGGAGCAGCATGGATGGATGTGTAATCACAAACTGCAAAGGACAGAGCAAATGCTTGTGCACAGAAATCCCTCAGGTCAGTTTCCACATATCCTCATTGCATGCTTTTTAACCTGGTGATTAACCTTTATTGAAAGCAAATAATAACCATGGGTCTTAGTGGGGGGTCCTTTTCTATTTCTGGCATGTTACAGTTAGGTGGGGCAGGCAGATATTCAGCAGATGTAGCTTGGATCCAATAGAGAATGGCAGAAGAGGCAATAAAATAAGATGCCAGGGGCTGTTTGCAAGCATTTGTTTTTAAGAATTCTTTTGAGAAATGCTCTTGAAAATGAAGATTGGTACTTTCTTTTGGAGCATATCAGCTTACTTTTTTTTTGGCTTCCGTAAACACCATATCAGAATAACAGAGTTGGAAGGGACCTTGGAGGTCTTCTAGTTTAACCTTCTGCTCAAGCAGGAAACCCTACATCATTTCAGACTAATGGTTGTTAACTCTCTTCTTAAAAACCACCAGTGATAGAGCACCCCCAACTTCTGGAGGCAAGGTTTTCCACTGAGTATTTATTCTAACTTATCAGGAAATTTGTCCTTAGTTCTAGGTTGGTTCTCTCAATTAATTTGCATCCATTGGTTCTTGTTCTGTGTTCAGGTGCTTTGGAGAATAGGTTGACCCCCCCCCTTTCTTGTGGCAGCCCCTTAGATATGGGAACACTGCTATCATGATACCCCTAGTCCTTCTTTTCGTTAAACTAGACATACCTAATTCCTGCAACCATTCTTCATATGTTTTAGCCTTCAGTCCTCATTATCTTTGTTGCTCTGCACTCTTTCTAGACTCTCAACATCTTTTTTATATTGTGGAGACCAAAACTGGTCTTTCCAAGGCATTATAAAGTGGTACTAACACTTCATGGGAACTTGATTCTATCCATCTGTTAATGCGGCCAAGGATGTGTTGGCTTTTTTGGCAGCTGCAGCTGGCTCATATTTAAGTGATTGTCCACTAGGACTCCAAAATACTTCTCACAGCACTGCTGTTGAACCAGGTACCACCTATTCTGTACCATATTAAAGAGATCCTGGCTCTGGAGCAAGAAAAAGGCATTCAAGATAATTTATTACTTTTTGTAAAGTAGCACACTCCTACACATACCTGCCTTCCAGACTGCTTTGTGCAGCCAATTCTCATGGAAAATACAGGAAGTTTATTTTCACCTCAAAGAATCTCTGAAACCACAAGTCATGCAAGCAGGGGTGTGGTGCAGATACAAAACAATCTAACTTTTAATTGTACCATCACAAACATCATCTTGATTTTCAAGGCTGCACTCTACAGACATTCCTCCAGGCAAATAGGACTTTGAGTAATCATCAAGGATTTGGATTCAGAAAAACCTGAAAAAACAATAACTAATGAATATAGTTAGGTGGACCACATTCAGTTCTCTTTTGGCTCTTTAGAAGTTTCTCCCCATTCCTCTTTTTTTCCCTAAAGAAAAAGTTGATGGAATCTTGCCTGCAGTATATAAAAATGTATTCTATTTATATAAAGTACTTTGTAGTATTTATATAAAGTACATCATTTGGTAAATTTATTTTTAAAATCCTGTTTGTATATATATGTGATTTTATATTAAACCATAAGAGTGGAGTTGATATACATATACAACTTTGAGCAAGTAATTGGTTAGTCAGCTAAGTAGCACTTCCATGTGTTCCTCCCAGGTTGGCCTCTGATCCAGCTGAGGGCCAGCTTAGTTGTGGGACAAGAGGAATTGCTATCAGGTTGATTCTAGCTGGAAACAGTGGAGCTCTTTGGATCTTGAGGGAAGAAACTGTTATGTCTCACACTCTGGCTCCTGAACTTCACTGACTATATAACATGTATTGAAAGGGAATGCTGCAGGGGTGGGTTCTAACTTACCTCGCTGCCGGTTCACTTCCTCCTGCGCCGCGTGGCCGTGCCTCGTGGGTGTGCGCGTGCTTTGTGGGCGCACGCAGTGCAAAAAAATAAAAAAAAATTCTAAAAAAAAATTAAAAAGCTGAAAACAAGATGGCAACGCATGCGCAGTGCTGGAAACTCGGCTTCTGCGCATGCGCAGAAGAAAAAAAAATATGGCGGCGCCCACGGACCGGCACTGACCGAACCGGATCCGTGACATCATCGTGACATCACCAGTGGGTTGCTACCGGTTCGGGCGAACCAGTCCGAACCGGGAGGAACCCACCTCTGAAATGCTGGCTTAGGCTTAAGCATAACTCCTCCTTAGATGAGGCTGAATAACAGAAATGAAGTTGACAAAATTTTCCACTCGTTTCTCTAATGGATCAGTCATCTACAAATCATGAGACTTCTTTGATTTGTTTTTAAAAATATCCTTTGTGTCGAGTAGGGATGAGGTGATATTTGTTGCTGTTGGGCCTTTGCCAGCTAGAGGTATAGTAATGAGGTGCACATTTGCCCCTCAGAAAGTCTGAATCAGCAGTTTCATAGAACCTCATTTTCATATTGCTTTTGCAGGCTTGGAGAGTGGAAATAGTGGCAACATAGGAACTTTTCTGTCATGGTACCTATCTTGTGTAATAGCCTTCCCCAAGACATGATGGCCCTAACCTGCTGGCCTTCCAAGGGACCATAAAGACTTGACACTTACCCAAGGCACTGTGCCCAGGGTGCTACTGGTTCTCTGATATGGCTGCAGGTCAATTTGTTTTATTCCTGTGATATTTTTAGGGACCTTCACTACTGTTGCTATTTATTTTTATGTCATTTGTTCCTGATAAGCATTCTTGCTTTTTAGTTGCCTGCTGCCCAAAATGCTTTGGTAGATAGGCAGCTGTATGACTCTGTTAATATAATGACAACAATAAAAAAATGTCTCCAATTGTGCTTTTCATGTCAAACTTTTAACATGTGGTACTTGCAGACAAATGACTGTGATAAGGAAATACTATTCGGATTGCTTTAATGAGGGAAAAAGGGGATGTCTTCTCAAGGAAAATTAAATAGAAAAGAATTAAAAGTCAGTGTATTACTATGGTAGCCAATAATAAGTTTTTTGGGGTAAAGTTTTAACTAGATCTTATATGCTAAATTTGCAGGAAATTTTTCAGCAAAAAACAAATACTTGTGCAAACCAGGTAGCAGATATTTTCCATGTACTTCTTTAACACACCATTAAAATGAACACCAAGGCTGTTCATTTTTCACATTCATTTTTCACATTCAGAGATACATAATGAATATACTTTTCATTCCAACTATTTGAAATTGTTCTGTGACCTTTCCTTCAACTTTCCCTGTGAAATAGTTGATTATCAGACATTCCACATCTTTATGATATGATTTATGAGCCCTGCTGATCATTGACCATACTATATTTTCTATTAAATAAAAATAGATTTATCAGGTTTATCAAATCTGGAAACATTACCCAGATTTTAAAAAGATGTTCCCCCATACATTGTTCTCTAAAGATAATTGTAATCAGTAATAAAGGATGCATTTTATATGCAGAAGATTTCCTTATATTTCCTTTGAAAAATGCTGTTTAAGAGTAGACTTGGAAAGCACCTCTGAGAAACACTGAAGAGTTTCTGCAAGGCAACCCAAAAGTGCCTTTTTTTCAAAAGGCAATTGCACTTTCTTGGGGGGGGGCAAATTTCCCTTTAAAACATTTCACTTCTCATCCAAGAAACTTCTTCAGTTCTAATGAAATGAGAACTGAAGAAGCTTTTTGGATGAGAAGTGAAACATTTCCAAAAGGTCCAGTTGCCTTTTGGAAAAAGCACTTTTGGGACAACTATGACCTGGATGATTGAGAATCTCCCTAGGCTTTCCGCAGCTCGCTTTCCTTCCACAAATACCTGTCAAACATAATTCAACCTTAATGTAGACTCTCCCTTGCCTAACCCGAAGAAGGGGGGGAGGGCGGAGGAGGGGGGGGGGGGTGGAGGAGGAGGAGGAGGAGGAGGAGGAGGAGGAGGTCAAGTTGGTGAAAAATCATTCTACAGAATTAAACTACAATGACTTCAGCAGGAAGGATCTGTTTAGCGGGAGCTAGGAAAAAGGTCTAATTGAGATTCTGGGGAGCCTTTGCCAATCAGAGAGGACAATATAGAGCAGGGGTCCCCAAACTTGGCAACTTTAAGACTTGTGGACTTCAACTCCATAAGTTGAAATCCACAAGTCTTAAAGTTGCCTAGTTTGAAGACCTCTGGTATAGAGCTACATGGATGTCAGCCTTTCAAGGTTGGCAAGGTCAAAAAACAAAAGCAGCATGGATTTCAGGAAAGCTCCTTGTTATAAAATAACAGAATCTTGAAAGTCTATCAGTTTCTTTCTATCACATTTTATTTCAAAACCATGCTGGGGCTATTTTAAGATTCTTTCTTATGCTTTCCATTTCCCCAGGACTGAGTAATCTTTTCTCCTCTTTTAGTGGTTCCTTGCTCTGTTCCTCCTTTCCTTGTAAAAGAAGGATTACAATAGACATATCAACTGGGATCTCATTGCTTATTTGCATTGCTTGTCCTGTCATGGTTCTTGAATAAGTTACATTTGCCTGACCACATGCAATCTGTTAAGATACAAGCCTGGTTTATGGACCTCAGTAGCTGGATTCCAATAGTACGCTAAGCCAGAGCTGAACAAACCATATTATATTTTGGATTAGTCAATGAAACCATGGGACGCCTAGTATAAGAGAATTTGTTATGTTGCTGATAGGTTAGACAGGCCAGTGGTCTAAACAAAGTACTTTAGAATTGATCAAAGCAGACTATGAAAGTTTCTGCTTAGTTGAAATCAGTGGTGGGTTGCTCCTGGTTCGGCCCGGTTCTTAGAGCCAGTAGCGGCGGCAGCGGGAGGCTCCGCCCACCCGCCCGGGACGCTTTTGCGCATGCACAGAAGCATCATGCGTGTGTGTGCGCGCACGCGAACCGGTAGTAAAGGGGTTTAGAACCCACTACTGGTTGAAATATATTGAATTCATACCCACTTCACTAATTCTTTATGCTGGCTAGCATAAATAGACTCTTGACTTTAAGAACTAGAAAAGATTTTGTTATTAAAATACATACTGAGTTATTCAGGGAAGAGAAGCTGAAATTATTAGATTCCCAGATTTTATTAATTCAAATATCTGTGTCTGAGTAGTATCCAAGATGAAGCAGCAATGGCATTTATTAAAGTTTGCACCTAATCACACTTAATACATCATGTCTATGGGACATAGAAGAACAGACACTTCAGTCTCTTCAATTGTTCAGCTGGCCTACTTTTAGAAAATCTCATCAGATTTTTGTGCTTTCAACTTTCAAATAGCCCATCACAAGTGAATCCATTTCTATCCCTAACTAAATGTTGTCATGTTGATTCACAAATTGACTTTGAGCAAGAAACATTAAAACAAAATTTGAATATTCAAGATTGTATTGGGCTATTCTTATGTTTTTAAATGTGAGAAATTAAAGGAAACTCTAATTCTATGTGTTTTTCTGTAAATCTTGGGTGATATTTAAATAGTTAAGTTAATAACAACATGGGAGATTAAACCACTGTTAATTAAAATTGATTGTACACTCAAATTCAGTTTGACAGGCACTTTTCTTCATGAAATAAAGGCACAATTCAGCATGCAATTAATTCATAGATTCTTGTTCCATTTGCACTTCAGATAAGCAACTAAAACACTGAATTTACACAATTGTGGATATTTAAAAAAACAACACCAAAGCAATAAAATAACATTTACATACCAATTATATATCCTTAAGCCAGCTCATATTACATATGAAGTGATCTTTGGCAACATCATTAAAACAATGCAAGCAGTCAACATGCCCAAGCATAATTAAATAGAAGTAGTCTCACAATATACAGGCAATCCTTAGGAGTTCAAGATTTCCATAGCAACTGTTTCCTGATTCAGTGTGCTTGCTGGAACATACGAACCCATGATAAAAAAGCATCCAGAAAAGCCATGAATAACCAGGCAGATCAAGTTCTTACACCTTCCTGGGACATTCAGAGGGTAACTCTCTCTTCATGTTACAAAGTCAAAAAATACAGGGATTTTCTGGATCAGTGTTTCTCAACTTTGGCAATTTTAAGATGTGTGGACTTCAGTTCTTAGGATTCTCCAACCATCATGAATTGAAGTCCACACATTTTAAAATTGCCATGGTTGAGAAATATTGCTCTAATCTAGATGGATCTAATGCCCCTCCTTAGCACATATGGCCATATAAATTACTTTGATTTAATGTACTTTTACTTTTTTAAAAGGAAGGGAAAATAGATTAAAAATGGAGTAGGGGTTGGTACTTTACTGTTTAAATAACAAAAGTAAGTAGTATGTGCAAGTTAATGACATGATTCACTATAGGAAAGAAACTCAAAAACTCAAAGGATCTGCCACATTGAAGGAGTCAATCTATTCTCCAATCTATTCTGAAGGCAGGACAAGAAGCAATGGATGGAAACTAATCAAGGAGAGAAGCAACCTAGAACTAAGGAGAAATTTCCAGACAGTTAGAACAATTAATCAGTGGAACGAGTTGTGTCCAGAAGTTGTGGGCGCTCCAACACTGGAGATTTTTAAGAGCAGACTGGACAACCATTTGTCTGAAATGGTATAAGGTTTCCTGCTTGAGCAGGTAATTGGACTAGAAGACCTCCAAAATCTCTTCCAATTCTGTTATTCAAAAGAGTGATAGGAGTTAAAAGACTTTCTAGTATAGTAGTGGAAAATCTGCAAGGTTCCAGACACTGCCTGATTCCAACATACATTAGTTCAAGTCAATATAGCCAGTGGAAAGGTTAAAGGAAGTTGTGGTCCAACTTCAGAGACCTAATGATTTTTCATTCTAGCTCAAGTCATTGTACAAAAGGTACATTATCCAGTACCTAAAGTATTGATGGCATCTCTCCTGCTCTGATCTGTGGAACCTCCCTCAAAGAAATCCCATATGTCTATTCCTTGCAAAGCAACACAAGAATGCTCATTTGTGAGTTTGTGTTAGTTTCAGTGACTTGCTTTTAATGATTTTTAAGCTTGTTTGGAATGATTTTTTAGCCCCAAAATCAACTAATAAAATGGACATATAAAATGAAAGAATCTATCAAACATACTGAGTTGGGTTTTGCCACTGCAAAGTTCATCTAACAGTTAAAAATATCTCTATTTTGTTAACCAAAACCTTCTATGTAACACAATTGTTGATAGTGTTGCCTTGTGAAAAGGGTATCACTTGTATAAACTGATATGATGGATAAAGCGTCTATAAAAATAATCTGAACAAGCAAGGGGACAAATAAAATGGAATGACAAACTTTGCTCTTTAAATTCTAATTATAATTCTTTCTCAGTTAATTGAAACTTTAAAAATAATGATGTTGGGAACTTTGAGATGTCAGATACAGAGGACCATCAAAACTGGCTGTCCTTCTTGCCCTAATGCTCAACAAGAGGTGTTGGGTTGACTTACATCCCTCCTTGACTCTGGAGTGACTTTTCTGTTGAAGCTTCCATGTTTATGCCAGCTAGATTAGAAAGCATTTAGAAAATAGGAATAAATATTAAACATGAATAAAATTAAAGAAGAAAAATAAGTATGTTATATGTCTGTGAAACTGAGAGAAGTGTGTGTGTGTGTGTGTGTGTGTGTGTGCGCGCGTGTATGTATGTGTGTATGTGTATTCCCCATTTTTACTACCTACCATAGATTTTGTCACCATTTACACATCTCTCCCTTCTTTATGTCAAATCAAATCTATTGTTAACTGCATTTAAAAATATGGAGAATGACAAGGCATTATTGCTCAGAATGTATGTATTATTTTGAACTTGATCAGAGGTTGGTTTATCTTTACATGGAACAAACCATATAGAGTGTGATTTATTCTTTCATATGGGACAATATATATTTTTTAAAAAAACAAAAAACCTATATAATAATAAAGTGAGCTATTGAGTTTTACAAGATATGAACTGGATACTGACCCGTAACATCAGTGGGGATTCTCAAATCAAATATGCCATGTGGGAACAAAAATTATTTCTCCAACCATTGTAAACATGCTGACTTATATTTTATAAAGCTTTATGTTTAATCCCAAAGGAAAGCATTATTTGCCATGCTGTCTTTCAAAATTACGAATATCTACTTCATGCTAGGAAACTAAATATTTAATAAACATTTAATAAAATTTAAAATTTAATTTTAAAAAAATTCCTCATAGGATATACATTCTCTCAGAATAAATCAGTTCAGAGTTTTCAGTTGGGACATGAATGACCAAGTTCAAATTATACTCTGGGTACATTATGCAAGAAGTATCCTGGTGGGAAAGATGGAGGGAAAGAGGAGAAGAAGGCAATAAACTGCAAGATGGAGGGACACAATTATTATAGCTGCAATGGGTTCACTGCACTGTTGAAAGACCTGAAGGTCCAGGTCCCATCCCGTTTGTGTCAGAGGCACCGTTTAAGGTGCTTCTGTGTTGAAATGATTAGCTGGTGACATCACCATTGCCTTGCGGACACATTTGGGGCTCCTTTCATGTCCCGTCAAGGAGCTGAAGCAACTGACAGGAGCTCACCCCGTCACACAATAGCACTCAGGTCTCCTAGGTGGGGTTGCTAACCTCCAATCTAGTGCCCTAACCACATGAGCCATGCACTCCAAAGGTCCAGATTGGAGATGAACATCTTGGTAAAAGTCTATATTTCTGCCTGCTAAGAGTTGATACCAACGTGATGGCACATAATTAGTCAATAGGATATAATCCTAACTTGACAGTATGAAAGGGTGCAGAAATATTGTCCTTGACAATATGGCTACTTCAATTTTAATATTCCCCAGAAAAAAAGGGATACTTCTGAACTTTTAGTGAAAGTTTCTTATCAAATTCTGAAGAAAGAGTGCTCGTCTGCCAGCTGGTGTGGTTGGGGAGTTTAGCTCATCAACAACTGAAGGCCATAGGTTGCATATATATATTTAAAACAGAGATATCAATATCCATCAAATAATTCTCTCAGATAAACTTTGTTTTTAAAAGTGAGCTTCCTCTTAAGAACAAGACAAATCTATTCAACATGATACAAATACAGAAGAAGTGAATAAGCATATCCTCAGCTAGGTGGCAGCATCTACCTGACCTTGACTTATATTTAAAAGCTAAACAGGGTTGGATTAATTTAGAATTTGAGACTACCAGGAAAAACCAGGATTGTGGGCTAGGCAGGAAAGGTGAGAAACATCCCGGAAGAATGTAATGGGAAACTGTCTCTTTATTGTTGCCAAGGGAACTAAATGGATGTCTTCATAAAGTCGCCAGAAGTTGAGTTCTCCTTGAAGGAGATTTTACTTTAAATAAGCATATAATTATAGTAGTGGCTGACTTTAAAATAGAATATGAGCCAACCAAAAGTCAGATTGGTTAAAAGTTTTAAAGCTTCATTAATCCCAATAGGAGGTAAAGTGTAAGGTAGGAAAGATCTCAGTTTTGGCAGTAAAGTATTGATCTTAAGAGCCATTTTGTTCCCCATAAGTTCCTTACTAATCAGTTACATGGATAATGTACTGCTTTTCTGCAATATTATTTCATAGGGATGCCTTACTGAAGCCCAGACAAGATACAATCCCAACTACTAGAATTACAACAAAATAAAAGCAGCATGAAAAGTAATGAATGTATTATACCATGACGAATAAAACAGAACAGAACAGAATAACTAAGTTGGAAGGGATTTTGGAGATCTCCTACCTAGTCCAAGCAGGAAATCCTATACCATTTCAGATAAGTGGTTGTCCAATCTCTTCTTAAAAACCTCCCACAATTTCTGAATGCAAGCCGCTTCACAAAAATATGATTAGGGGACTCGAGAATAAAACATATAAAGAACGGTTGCTGGAACTGGATATGTCTAGTCTTATGAAAAGAAGGACTAGGGGTGACATGATAGCAGTGTTCCAATATCTCAGGGGTTGCCACAAAGAAGAGGGAGTGAAGCTATTCTCCAGAGCAGCTGAGGGTAGGACAAGAAGCAATGGGTGGAAACTAATCAAGGAGAGAAGCAACTTAGAACTAAGGAGAAATTTCCTGACAGAACAATTAATCAGTGGAACAACTTGCCTCCAGAAGTTGTGAATGCTCCAACACTGGAAGTTTTTAAGAAGATGTTGGATAACCATTTGTCTGAAGTGGTGTAGGATTTCCTCCCTAAGCAGGGGGTTGGACTAGAAGACCTCCAAGGTCCCTTCCAACTTTGTTATTCTATTCTACCGATTAATTGTTTTAACTGTCAGGAAATTTCTCCTTATTTCTAGGTTGGATCTCTCTTTGATTAGCTTCCATCCATTGCTTCTTGTCTTGTCTTCAGGTGTTTTGGAGAATAGATCGACCCTTTGTTCTTTGTGACAGCCCCTTAGATATTGGAAGATTGCTATCATGCAACCCCCAATCCTTCTTTTCATTGGACTAGACATATCCAATTACTGCAACCGTTCTTCAAATGTTTTAGCCTTCAGTCCCCTAATCATGTTTGTTGCTATTCTTTGCACTCTTTTCAGAGTCTTAACATCTTTTTTACACTGTAGCGACCAAAACTGATTCCAACTAGCAATAGTCCAAGTGTGGTCTTACCAAGTCATTATAAAGCAGTACTTACATTTCACGTGAACTTGATTCTATCCCTGTGTTAATGCAGCCTAGGACTGTGTTGGCTTTTTGGTAGCTGCAGTACACCGCTGGCTCATATTTAAGTGGTTATCCAACAAAACTCCCAGATTACTCTCGAAGTTGCTGCTGTTGAGCCAGTTACCGCCTATTCTATACCTGTTTTTTCTTGATTAAGTGTAAAACCTTACTTTTCTCAACACTGAATTTCATTTTGTTTGATAGAGCCCAGTTTTCAGGTGTGTCGAGATCATACTGGATCTTTAGCCTATTTTTTTGAGTGTTGGCTATTCCTGTCAGCTTGGTGTTGTCTGCAAATTTGATGAGTTCCTCTTTTATCCCCTCATCTAAATTGTTTCTGAAGATGTTGAAGAGGACTGGACTCAAGACAGAACCTTGAGGTACTTCACTGCATACTTTCCTCCATGTAGATGCAGTTCCATTAAGGACTAGAAATTGAGGCTGGTTGGTCAATCAGTTACAAATCCATCTGTGGTGATGCTGTGATACTTGAGGGTGTTAAACAATTTCCCCTTGATTTACTGCAAGAGATTAATTAGAATTCTCTGTTTACAAGCAAAAATAAAAGGTATGATAAATTAAAAAAGGATATTTGTGATTATTCCTTATGAAGTAGATTTGGGTTCTTGCCCAGTGACTTCACTGGGTTAAAGAAAAGAGGCTGAGCTTAATAAAAGATGTGGCTATTTTATTTGCGAGGAAGAGCTTAACTTGTTCTTGTTATGTTGCAAAGCTCACTTCCAAAGGCTATGGACAGCCATAACCTCCACACAGTGGTGGGATTCAAGTAACTTAACAACCGGTTCACCGAGGGTCAGGTTGGCTGTTGTGGGAGGCATGGCTCATCCCCATCCTCCAGCTCCGCCGCACATGCGGGATGAGCCTCCCGCGATGGCCAACCAAACCCTGGGCGAACCGGTTGTTAAATTACACCCCCCCACACCACACACACACACACTATCAAAGTGGATCCTGGGCGCTGCGCTGCAATGGAGAAATGGGAAATGGAGCGGCCGGCACAAGGGAAGGAGGAGCAGGGAGAAGAAAGAGGGAAAGCGGCCTTCTCCTTCCCTTGCGCCGGCCACTCCGTTGCCCGTTTCTCCATTGCAGCGCAGCACCCAGGATCCACTTTGATAGGGTGGGTAATTTAACAACCGGTTCGCCCAAACCAGTGCAAACTGGCTGAATCCCACCACTGCCTCCACAGTACCTTTTTTTCTTGTCACAGGCACAGAGATTGCACAGCTTTTCAGGGCTACCTGAATTATAATTAGAGTTTTCACAAACCTGGTGGAAGGTGGGCTGCAGTATCAGAATTGGTCCTACAGTGTTTTATGTGATAAAATTACAGATTCCTAGATTTTTAATTTAATTTTCTGCATATGTCAGCTGTTTCATTTATGACACGATACTTCCATAAAGCCTTTTAACTAACTCAGGATTGGGTAGGAAACCAATAATACATTTAAAATGATAGGCAATGAATATTTTGAATACAGTGGCAGTAATTCAAATCTGGCACTAAAAAAACCATGAGTGTCTGTAGAATGTTGTTAGCTGGCTAATGTGTGAGCAAAAAAGTCACAGTTTAGCAGTCATGTACTTGACAGAATTCTTGAACCTACTTTATGGTAGTTGACTTCCAGTTCCTGAAAGCATTTTTCCTGAACAGAAAAAAGCATCATGTTTCACTCACAATATTATGCATTTATTTTACCATTCAGGCAGCATTAATGATTTTCACACAGAGACACCTATTTTTTCTTTCAAAATAATCTAATGACATTATGGCTGAAAAAGCAAGTGAACCAAAGTCATCATGGCTGAACAAGGACTGGAATCTGTCTATTAAACTCTTCTCATCATGATCTCAAAGGTCCAAGCTCCGGACCGACACCAGTAGGAAAAACGGCACACACTTGAATGCAAACTGGGTTTATTCAGCTGGACTCTGGCACGCAGTGAGATCGTTCAGCAGCAAAACAGCAGTCAGCAAAGTCTGGGTTAAGCAAGTCTGTTTGATGCAAAGTCAGTGCTGGGAGCGTCCGCCTCCCAGCGCCCTTAAATAGGCGAGCCACGCCTTTCCTCTGCGCCGGCCCCTTGACACATGATCTATAAAGACGCCAATAGTCATAACCAAGAATCTGAATGGATGCTGGTCAAAAATAGTTAAGTTCTTATGAGGTCTTGGAATGTATAAGTAACAACACAACAGAGTTCTGCTCAACAAATTCCACAACAGGGTTTTGCTTCTGTTAACTTCAGTAAATTGTCAGCCTTATTTTTGTATGTATCTTAAAAGTATTAACTTCTTTTACCTGTAATTAACCCTATGGGCACATATACTAGGAAAGAGAGACATCACTCCTTTACTGCAGCTTAGCTACAAATACTATCCATCATTTATATGCACATTTCCAAAATACATTAACATTTACTGGCACAGTTTCTTTGAGGGAGCAGAAAAGATTACTTCTTTCTTCTTTCATTTTCCATAGTATACAATAAAATGTTCTCTATATTATAATCTCTTAAAACCCAGTCCTCACACTTAAGAATAAAACATCTGTAAAAAGTAATGGTGGATAATAAAATTTAGCAAAGCCAAAATCTTGCTTCTGATTAGACAAAGAGTTCACAGCTTCTTTCCAACATTCAGAAGGTAAAAGGTAGCAAAATGCATGAACAGGTAAGCAATAGTGACAGGATTTACAAAAGCAGCAAGCAGAATCTTAAATTGGTTGCAGAAAACAGTTATTCAACAAGCACCAAAAAATCCCACAAGTATGTACACAAGCAGGAAAGTCACAACTTGAACTTTCCTGCACCAAAGAATGCCTTTGGGGGGGGGATCTCCCTTCAAATGTTTGCTTTGATATATTGCACATTATCTATCAATATTTCCTCTGCTTCTTGATATTCACATCAGGACATTTCCTCAAGAAGTCACAAAGGAAGTGAAATATTTCCATGTAGTTCATCCTATAAGATGGAAAAAATTGCAACTTCTTCAGTGATGTTTGCTCAAATGTTATCTTCCTCCTCAGCCATATCCCTACCTAGCCAGTGGCTTTCTCTCACTTTTGGAACGGCTCGCCTGGCATCCTGGCATATTGACTGTGCCAGTTCAAAAATCCACATGTCAGAGTCTCCATAAGCAGTGTTATCTGTCCAAGTGATCAGTGAAGGTCACTCTCTGCTGATCTGCACCTCCGCTCTGCTGGATACTCAACCACACACACAAAAGAAAGAAAGAAGATGGAAAGGAAGTTATTGTTGGGTTCCATTGGAATCCAACAGTATCTTAGGTTCTGGTGGAAAAGGAAGGTTAAACAATCTGCACTGTTTTAGCAACAAGATAAATCTTAATATTTTGGATTACTGCTCAGAGCTAATGAGAAATAGGAGAACATTCTTCTGTGATTGTGCTTAAGAGTGTAGAAATGAATATTAGCAACCAAAGTCAGTCTCTGGGGAATCCTATCATTAATTTTATTTTATTGAAACTTATTTATTTAGGTCTTAGATTTGCAAAGTATAAATGCAAACATAAAAACAATATTTGATTAAAAACAAGCGGGGGTGGAGATAGATATTAAACTACTAGGGTAGAAGGTAAGGATTTCCAGCAACTTTAGACATAGCCATTGCCTTTCTGGGCAAAGTGAAAGAATAAGAAAAGAATTATGTACAAGATTTCCTTGATTTTATTCAGGATACATATCCGAGTTTTCAGATAATTAATTGTTAAAGGCACTCAAAAAGTACCCCTGCTCTGCATCCATGGCATAATATATTAAATCAAAACCTCATTTACACTGCCAACAGTGTTTCCATTCATTTTCTAAAGGTGTTTTCATATGCTGCTCACTACATCCTGGGACACAACTAGGAGTCTGAAATTGCTGAGTCTCAAGAAGTTGCAAGCATTATTTCTCCAAAGTTCCTTACATGTAAATGAGGTTTAAGACATGCATGATTAAACTTAAGCACAGCTTAAGGATATATTTTTTTCTGTGCTACAAGGAACATCATGAAAATAACAGCTGACACATATTTTGCATTCTAGTCTGCATGCTGATAAATCAGGACAGAAGCTCAGAGGGACACTGTGTATCTGCTTGGCATATATTCTTCCCTTCAGAATTGCCCTCAATTGTTACTCACCTTAATAGGACTTATTTTTTGTTATTGGTTTTGTCTGGGCCTGTAAATCAGATGTGGGAAAATTACAGAAAAAAGGACTCTGATTTAATTTACAAGTAATGCCACTATTACAATATATATCAGGTACAGCAGGATCCCAGTATATATCTATTCTTAAGTGGAATTGGACTGGAAAGCAAATTAACATTAGGTTTGGATGGGGAGGAGGAATGGACACATTTGAATGCAACATTTGGCATACAAAAAATAATTCCCCACACAGGTATTTTATGAAATGCTCGCCCACCTAATTTTTCTGCAGATTTTTTTTCTGAGTATGCTTATAACCCTTGCAATGCAATTATTTTTTTTAAGCTTAAGCAGTTTGTTTCAAGCTTCATAATGTGAAGAAGCAAAATTAGTTCAGAGATTCAGAAACTGAAACATGTGGATCATGGAATTGTCCTCAGTGATCTCTGGCCAAAGTCTTAAAGATGGGGTTCATGTGCATTATGGTAGGGTTTGCTTTATCATGATTTACTGAATAAATCAAACTTCTTTGGGTTTAAGCAAAGCTAAAAGTGATGATTTAGTAATATTGGTGGCTTAGTTCACAATATCTTAAGCCCCACACAAACCAATTGCATTATGGTTTAAATCAATAGAAGAATGCAGGCTTAGTTTAGTGTTTAAAACATTTTCCCTGAGGAAAAGTGTTTATCTTTAAATTGATTAAATTGTGGGGGGAAATATCAGAAAAAAACATACCTTGTGAAACTTGGTTGATCATTCAGAAGTGAAAGAAACATAAAAGAGAAAAACAAAGCCATAATTATAAGGAATTATTCAAAAAAGAGCAAAATGGAAAAGCATAAGTACGGTGATTAGCTACTCTTTGCTTATTAAAGAATGGTATTTTAGAATTGAAGCTTTTTTTCTTTTGCAAATCCCTAACTAACAAGAATTTAAATTTGCTTTTAGAATATGCATTGGATATGCATTGAGAGAATCTGAGAAGGAAAATAACCCTGGGTTTGTAAGGATCAGATCAATTAAAATCTTGACTCAACACAAAAGCAAAAATGATAATATCATGAATAAAACTGTCAATATCACAATGTTTTCATATAATACAATATGACCATACTTCGTACCCTAAGTACAATTCTAATTGCTATCTTTCCAAAAGAATATTATAGTGCTAAAATGTATTAAAATGGCAATCCAAATGAGGAATTAATAGATTAAATGTGCTATCAAAGAATATTGTATAGGCTAGCATAGAGGGATAAAAGCTTAACAGAGAACATGACAGAGTGATAAAACGTCATGTATAGTATAGAGGGGGAAAAAACTTCCTATATATAAGGAGTTAGCATTAAACTAGTGGAGAGTGATTAAAGGTGTATTTTTTTTCATAGAGTAGTTAAAACCATCAAACTTAGAATCACATGATAACAGTCCCCAACTAAGATTATTATAAACAGGCAATTTCTTAGGATATTAATAAAATGTGTCCAAGATCAGAGGAAGTTTGCCTATGGGAAGTAATGACAAGGCCCCTTTCAGTTCAAATTCAGGCTTTATATATGTCTGAAATGGCACCGATTATACTTATCCACTTCTGACAATATCGGGATATAGGACATGTAATTCTGCATGCCCTCCTTGGCCCCTCAACAGCTTTTGATACTGTTAGTCATGATATTCTTCCGGAATGGGTCTGAGAGTTGGAAATGGAAGGGACTATGCTACAAATAGTCCTCAAATTAAAACAGCAATTGGGACTGGGACTGCCATTGTTAAATGATACGATTGTAAAGTACAACAACATGTGACCAGATCACTTAGCAACACCAATCCCAGCAATCCCAGTTGTCATCATAACCCCAGAAGGTCATTAATAGAAACAAGGGAGTCCCAGGCAAGTAGCAGAGGAGGGGGTTGCTGGTGAGAGGGTGCTGTGCAGGGGCAGGTGCCACAGGCAGACACTATGTTATGTGGGCAGGATAGCAGGGCTGCAGGAGAGCTGGCAGAGGGCTCAGGTGGTTACCAGAGGTTGCAGGTAATGAAATGGTATGTGGGAGGCAGGGCAAAGAAATACAATGCAAGGAATGGCCAGATAAGAAAGTGCATAGGCTGCAGCTGTATAGCAAGGTGAAGCAAGAAGCTCAGAAGGGATCTTCCCCGAGTTCTTGGGCTGTAAAGGTGATGGCAGGAAAACTGTATTTTCAGATTTGCAAGATTCTATTGCTGTAGCTTCATAATAAAGTAGAATTAGTTTATTTGGTTGTGTTTCCTGTCTAGTCTACTTGGTAAGATTGAAAAGTGAATTCTGGAGAACACGAGTGAGCTAGTAAGGGCTGCAGGTAGATGCCAGGGAGTGTGGGCAAGCTAGCGAGGGACTCCAGTGGGTGATGGGGAACATGGGCAGGCTGGCAGAAGGTGTGGGCAGGGTGCTGTGAGCAGGCGTGCACTATGGAGTGCGGGCATAAGGAATATGATATCTCTGTAATGGGCTCCCTGGAGAAAAAGAGGTGGGGGCAACTTACTGGACTCTGCTTGTGGGAATCTGACAGAAAAGTTCACAAGTGGCGATCACATGACACAGCTCCCTGCAACAGGCTAATCATGAGCCAGGCTCTCAAGTGCCTGGATTGCAATCATGTGACTGTGGGGATGGCTAGAATTTTAAGGACCAGTTTTAAGTTCATATTTCAGTGCCAACATAACCTTGAACAGTTGTTGAATGAATGGCTGACAACTGTCATACTGTAGTTTACAAGTTTCTCTGGGATTGGGTCCAGTTGTGTTGGAAGGGGAAGCATCCTGACACCTGAAGCCCTCATTTTGTAAGAGCCCTTAGGATTCAACACATTCCCCATTCTTATTTAACATCTACATGAGGGTATTATGTGGAGTAACCTGGAAATATTGTTAGGGAGTGTCAATATGTGGGTGACATCCCATAGTCTATTTCAATCCCATATGGGCAACACTGCCAATATTTTATCCTAGTGCCTCAATGATGTTGGATCTGGATACAGAGGAACAGGATCAGGGTCAACCTGTCCAGTCCTTAGCAGTCAGGGAAGCAAGAGTCACATGAAATGTCTTTAATTATTGTCAGGAAATAAGGGGTTAGGATATAGAACCTTGGAAACCAAATAAGCAAAATTCCTACCTACATTTAGGAATGAATTCATTAAGGTGGGATCACTGAATTATTGAACTTTTTTTCCTAGATTGTGAAACTGAAGCACTAACCACCCTTTCCCCCCAGATAAGCCTGACACCGAAAAAACCATCTGCTCTTCATTAGTTATGTTTTGAAATACTTTGTTTTCATTCTCAGCCTTGGTGAGTTTTCTTCACAAGCCTAGCAACACTGAATGGTTGAAGATGCAAGGACCTTCTGTTTTAGAGATTTTCTAATATTAGTTCTCAATTACATTGCAATAACCCAGGCAGAATTTGGGGAGTTAGTGGCAGCTATGGCCAAGAGAGCTATCTGCACCAGAGGTGGGTTCCTACCGGTTCAGACCGGCTCTATAGAACCGTTAGTAATGTGGCGACCTGGGTTGCTGGAACCAGCAGTGACCCAGGCCTGCCACGCCTCCGAGCCGGTTCTCTCGGCGGTGCCATAGGAGCCGCCATCTTGTTTTTTGCTTCTGCGCATGCGCAGAAGTTTTTTAAGTACTGCGCATGCACACGCACGCGGTGCGTGCACACGGTGCGCGTCCCTGAGCAAACCGGCAGTACCTGAATCCGGAACCCACTCCTGATCTGCACAAATACATTTGGTTAGCCAATTATGCTCTTTTCTGATTTGGGAGGCCTTTCTCATAGTCTTTCAGGTTTTAGATATTTTTGTTTGTTTGCACTACTGCAACATGCTCCAGCTGGGGTTGCTCCTGGAAGCTGCAGTTGGAATAAAGCAGCACGAGTAGCTGCAGATGCATACCATTTCACCCATGTGAAACCTCTACTTCACAAGCTGCACTGCTTACCAGTTGGCTTCCAGTTGCAATTCAACATGCTAGTTGGCACCTTCATGAATTGGGGTCTAGTTACCTACATGAGTATCTTTTTCTCTCTATGGTTTGGTTGTTTGCTTGTTTAGTAAATATTGTAGAGTAAGCATGCTCCAGATCCCATAGACGAAGGGAGTGTTATCTTATGGGACCCCAGAGACCCCTTCTCTATGTCTGCCACTGCCCTCTGAAAGAGCATTACTTGGGACCCAGCTGCCTTTAGGAAAGCCTTGAAGACCTTGCTTTTTGATCAGGCCCCTGGATAGGCTCCTTTGTGACCCAGTTTATGATATTTGTTAGCCATATAATTATATTAACATTTCCCTAATGAGAAGCTCTACTGGTACATTGTTTTTTGTTAGGTTTGTTATGTTAGTTTTAATCTGTTTTTATTATTTTGCTGCATACTGCCTAGAATTCCTTTGGTAATTGAGATGGTTAAACTGATTAATTTTTTTTTAATGGATAAATCGTGATTGCTTTTATGTACCATTTATGGTTACTGGAAGCCAACTGCTTGACTAGTATAGAGAACAAGTACAGTACATTTATAAAACCAGTAGAATGTGAAGGACAGTGTTTTAGAGGTCACACCATGACAAAAGCTGTTCTCTATATCCTAATGTTGTTTTTGTTCAAAGAAATATTACGGTAGGGAAAAAGAGAAGGAAGATTTTTTTTTCTTTAGCTTGTTTCTGCAAACAGATTCCATCAAGGTATCAACTCACACAAAAAAGAGTTTTCAGCTGTTAGAGAACTATTTGTTTTAACTAGGACCCACTTCTATCCCCCTTCCCACAAGCTCACTTTAATTCTTAATAATTAGAATAACAAACAAAAATGAACAAAAACTTACTGGCAAGAATGACCATGTCCATCCCCCAAAATATACTCATGATCCAGCCAACCATCACAATTGCTGTGAGAATCTGAATCAGAGCTGCTGCAATATTCAACCAGAACACACAACAAATGTGTCTGTCAGGGAGATCCGTCCGGGCTCCACACAAGACTGTGAAAGCTGATACAAATGTCCCTGTAGGAAGGAAGATCAGCATTAAAAACTCAGAAGAAAACAAAGATCACACACATCACATGAAACATCCCATCATATAAGAGCAGTAGAATAACTGGCAGGCACAGCCTTAGAAATGAACTGCATTTGTTTCAAGAGGCATACATAAATAAATAAAAATATCCACATTTGAAAACATTTTGCAGCATTTTAATATATTAAAAAGCATATTATTTACTGCTTAGAAAAAGCTTATTATAGGACTCCAGAATAGGAAAGGAACAAATCCACTAAATTTTAGCCTACTCTTCCTACATAGCAAATCACAGTCACCATTTCCACAGATCAGCCCACATAATCATTAATACTGTTATAGAAAAAAAATCTAGAAGTTAGGTGCTAATTCAATAACAGTCCTGGAATATACGTGCTGTTAGGCTAATATGAGCTATAGATTTATTTGCTTATTTAATAGAGCACACCAGATTTCGGTTTTATTTTCTTTTTATTTATTTCTGAAAATTCAGAGTCCATTTCCTAACACTAGTAGATTTTGTGGATACTAATGTGGAGAGTAGGCAAGAGTTTAGGCATTACTATTTAAGTATTATCTTGTTTATCACCCAAGTGTATAAAACCACCCTTCCACCTTTGTATACATACCTCCCAAAGACCCCGGATGTCCAGAATCAGTTCAGAAGCAAAGCAGGGAGCAGCAGGAATGGGAGAAAGCTGCTAAGACCCAGAAACTTAAAAAGTGGTGGGTACAGAAGAAGAAAGACAGGAGAGTCTTCCTGCAATGCGAGACTTTTCTGTGGTCCTTATTTTCCTATTGAATCAATTTGTCTTATTTTCTGCATTGTCATTATTGTATTACTGTATTGAATCAGTAGCTACTGAAGCCAAAGAGGGAAATACGCCACTCTAAAAGAGAAGTCCTGTTTGCTTTGTACAATGAATTCTTCTGAAGCAAGTGGTCAACCAAATACTGTACAAGTCTCGTTTTTTTAACCACACCAGAATTGTCTCTTATTATGTATGTTTGGAAGAAATTAACCTTTTGGATGGAGCAAATTCTGAAGGTTAACATAGCCAAAATAAACAACAATGATTATAATAGGCAATGACAGTGCAGAAAATAAGACAAAAGCACATTGTAAAAGCAAAGTCTAGATGATTCCACAGGTATCAGGTTATGGCATTTCATACAGTAATTTGCTGTATTGCCTACCCACATTACTTAATGTTACTACTGTGGTGACTAGTCAATTAAAACATCCTGCCATTGGTTTACAATTCCATAATGTGGAAAGAATGGGTGTCATTCCCTTATTTGTGCTAAAAATGCTTATGAAGCAGCATTATTATTATTTAAAAAAAACTGTAGGCAAGGTTGTACCGTAGTATTATTTTGCAAAATAATTTTCTACTTAAGCACTAATTAAATATGGTTAAAATGTGGCAGTTGAGAATTAAACTATTTGAATTTCTGATTTAGAATTTAACTCAAAATTTACTTGATCATTCAGATACGATTTTGACTCCTGGGGGACAAATGGCAAAGAGAAGACAACTGTGAGTTCTTTGGAACCTCTCCATATAAGGACAGGATGGGAGATCAATCACACAAACTCTGGATAATTGCTCCTCAAAGGACAGAGGTTTTCTATGAATTGGAGCACTGGGAGACAAAGGATTAGCCATCTTGCTCACAACCGCAGAGGAGTCTTTTCAAGGACACTAAGATTGCAAACCTCACTTTTTAATCACTTTTGGAAATTTCCTATTAACTTTAAAGCTATTAGAGACCTTCAGAATAAAAAGTTTCAAATATCTTCATTGATGAGTTTATTTTAAGCATTGAACAAAAGAAAATACGGTATTTATAAGCTTAAAGAAACTGAAAGAGATAGTAAAAAGCTATAAAGAGAAAATTATTAGATTTTACTATTATAATCAAAATTCTTAATAAAACTATATATAAATATACTATTTTGAAATTCAATATTTAAAACTAGAGTTACCAGGGAAACTTCTGGTTTGACAACTTCTCCATATTCCATAATGGAATAAAAATGGCAAAACCCCAAAAGAAATCCAAAACAGGTACAGATCAATCTGCCTCTATAATGGGATGAGTACATCAAAACATGAAAATCAAAATCCAAATTTCAAAATCTAGAAAATGAATAATTTATTCTATCCCTAGTTTCTAAGGAATCATTGTAGCAAGTTAAAAATTCTCCCACCCCCAAAGCCTGTTCAAAAAATCCCAGAACCAGAGAATATCAAACATTGACAGTTTGCTTTTCCACTCTTTTGAAGGAGGAAAAGGTCCTAAAAAAAAAGGCTTGACACAGTTAAAAGCCTAAAAAAAAAGCTCCCAAGCTTGTCTACCCACTAAGTGTCATTGTTGGTAATGTTCTACTCCCTCCAAGTTACATGGATCTCAGCCCACAAACTGCTAAGGATAATGTAACAAGTCATGGGGAAGCTTTGTTAAAAGGACAAGAAATTAAGTTTTAAAGTGCACCACATCATTCTTAACCTTATAAGGAAATAGCTATTTATTCCATGAGCAAAAAAGTAGTAATAAGAGGGATTGAAAAATAAAAACAGATTAAAATCTCACTATTGTCTCAGACTTCTAATTAGCCAGTGCATTGCTTTGCAAATAAAGAAATTATACCTTTAAAAGAATAAAGAGGTCAATGAAACACAAAACAAAGTACCTAATTACTAATATAGTGGTAGAGTGGCTGGATGATTCAAGCGCTGGCAGTAAGCCTGATCTGTGCATTTTGGCTCAGTATCTCGGCATTCGCTTGATACTATGCTGGGTTACTTTACTGTTCCAAATGTTCATTCCCACACTTCTCCAACAGAGATACAAATTAGGTTGACTAAGACCTTATACAGACAATAGTTGAATGTATTTATCCATGCCAAACACACACACACACACACACACACACACACACACACACACACACACCCTTTTAAAAGTAGACAACTTTTAACAGGAAGAAATCTGTCTCACAGAAAACCAGAATTCACACTTTGTGTTAAAACTTACTGTTTTTATTTTACTTGCTAACTCTAACAAATTACTGTATGGACATTTCTGATTAATTTCGCCTCGAAATCAAGTTTGTTTGTTTGTTTTTTCTCTTGTAACAAGCAGGGAAGAAAGCCAAAGAAAACATACATTCTTTCCTAACTGAACTGAAAGGGGGAAAAGGGAGTCTTACTTTCAGATGAGATACTAAATATACCATAGACAAAAATAGTACTGTATGCCACTAGTCTCAATCTGCATTCTTCTGAGGCTGGCAGGTGTAAAATAACAACAGTGATTTTTCTGTATGCTCTGCCTGTAGTTACATTAGATTTAATGCAGACACAAGCACTACAAGACCTTTAATACATGATTCTATACACACATAATTTATCGGTAAGCAAGTGGGGTTGCAAAAAGAAACTTAGATTTCTGCTTTTATATAATGAAATAGAAATCCCTGAGTTGTTCTCTGGTATCCTCCTTCATAAGGGGATATTACAGTAGAAGAGTGGGAGACACTTTGGACCTAGAAGCATACAGGTAGTCCTTGACTTACAACAGTTCACTTAGTGACTGTTCAAAGTTACAACGGCACTGAAAAAAGTGACATGATCATTTTTCAAACTAATGACCATTGTAGCATCCCCATGGTCACGTGATTTATATTCAGATGCTTGTCAACTGACTCACATTTATGACAGTTGCAGCGTCCCAGGGTCCCCTTTTGCAGCCTTCTGACAAGCAAAGTCAATGGGGAAACCAGATTCACCTAACTTAACCATGTTACTAATTTAACAACTGTAATGATTCACTTAACAAATGTGGCAAGAAAAGTCGTAAAATGGGTTAAAACTCACTTAACAAATTTCTCACTTAGCAACATAAATTTTGGGCTCAATTGTGGTCGTAAGTTGAGGACTACCTGTATAGGCTTGGCTGGGCTATATTACTTCTGACTCTACAAGGAGATTTGTATCAGGATGACAGAAACAAAGTACACAGAGAAAACCTGCAAATCAATATTAAAATATTTAAACTATTTTTCAAATATGCTAGATTTCTGAGGGAGAGAGACAAAGTATACTTAGCCCCTTATATCAGTGGTGAAATCCAATTTTTTTTTACTACCGGTTCTGTGGGCGTGGCTTGGTGGGCATGGTGTGGCTTGGTGGGTGTGGCTTGGTGGGTGTGGCAGGGGAAGGATACTGCAAAATCTCCATTCCCACCCCACTCCAGGGGAAGGATACTGCAAAATCTCCATTCCTACCCCACTCCAGGGGAAGGATACTGCAAAATCCCCATTCCCTCCCCACTCCTGGGGGAAGGATATTGCAAAATCTGCATTCCCACCCCACTCTGGGGCCAGCCAGAGGTGGTATTTGCCGGTTCTCCGAACTACTCAAAATTTCCGCTACCGGTTCTCCGAACTACTCAAAATTTCCGCTACCAGTTCTCCAGAACCTGTCAGAACCTGCTGGATTTCACCCCTGCCTTACATTTCATAAAGGTTGCCTTAGTTACTTTTTTTTAAAATGCATATAAATGCATATAAATCTGGGAGGGTCAGAAAGTATGGTTTCAATAAGGCCCATCCATGTAATTAAGCAGTTGTGCAGAAAAATCATCTTACATACAAAAATATTTCAGCAACAATTCTTCACCCGCAGTTCAAATAATACTGTCCAGCACAATATGAAACAGAATACAAAAAAATACGCTGGACTGCGGAATTACAGTCCAGAAACATATGAAACTGGTGACAATACAGCTTGGTTTATTCTGAAAGTTACAACTTTTTGGAAATCCTTTGAAATAAAAATAGCAGGGCTATTACCCCATCTCTAGGTTTTGACATGTAAGAATACTGAGAATTCCAGGTTCAGAAACACATTTCTGCTGCAGACGTTACATCTAAATAGGCAAAGACATATCTTAATTTTTTGACATATATTTTCTATAATCAAATGGAACATTACAACCCCTGAGATTAGATTGGGCTTTTTGGAAGACTTTGAAGACACCAATGTGTTTCTGGGCATGGGTGTCACATGGGCTAGTCTGAGTCTATGTAGTGGCTGTTATGATTTTACTAGAAAATGGTTTTTATTTTGGCTGCATGTATTGCTGTTTTAATGCTTTTTGAATTGTGTATTTATATGCTGTTAGCTACCTACAGTTGCTATGGCAAGATGGGCGGCCATATAAGCTAAATTAATAATAATAACAAAAACCACTACTTAGTAAAGGATTTCCCACATTTAAGCAATAGCCTTATCTTGTCTAAAATGGATTATATGCTATCAAGTTAACCATATGCAGTATATAGATTTTGTCCATGACAATCTGTTTCTAACCTAGTCCTTCAGGTCTTCCAACAGTGCACCCATCACTGTTTTAACTTGAATCCATCTATCTTGCTTCATTTATTAACTGAAGATGATTCAACATAAGGATACAGAAAAAAATTAAATGTAGAAGGCCAGCTTATGCAGTCATGGATGAAAAGAGCCCTTGCAAAGAACCTTGGATTCCTACTGCTGGTCTGTCAATAATACTAACCAATTTGTGTGAAATCTAAGGTGGCTTACTTCTCCTAATCCTGTGTGTAAATAAGAATCAACAACATGAACTATTTTCATGGCAAAGGCAACCAAAATATCATAGAAGGAATCAAAGGTAAAACCAATAACATATTTTCATTTGCTAATAGTTATGGTAAAAATATAGGATCTAACAATAGCTCAAAATACAGGCAACCAAGGAAAAAAAAGACAAAGTAAGAAAAAAATGTGTAGTAGACGTGATGGATTCCAATTGTTGTTACTGAAACAGGTATAGATAGCCCTTAACTTATGACCACAACTGAGCCAAACATTTCTATTGCTAAGCAAGACAGTTGTTAAGTGAGTTTTGTCCCATTTTTATGATGTTTCTTGCCACAGTTATGGTAAGTGAATCACTGCAATTGTTAAGTTAGTAACATGGTTGTTAATTGAATCTGGCTTCCCCATTGACTTCGCTTGTCAGAAAATTGCAAAAGATGATCACATGACCCTGGGACACTGCAGCTATCATAAATATGAAGCAGTTGTCAGGCATCCAAATTTTGATCATGTGACTATGGGGATGCTCCAATGGTCATAGGTGTGAAAAACAGTCATAATTCATTTTTTCAGGCCATTGTAACTTCAAACAATAACTAATTGAATGGTTGTAAGTTGAGGACTACCTGTACTTGCAGTTTTGATATAAACGTAACAATTTTTTTTCTAAATAGGATCAGTCAAAATTAAACTTAATAAAGAAATTCTGAACTGAAACTGAGATACAACTTGCCTGGGCTTTTATTTTTCACATTAGGGGAATAAATGTTTTGGAAATTAAAGCAAGTCAAGAGTATGTCCACAGTACTTCTGGCCTTATTCCTATACTTCTTTAAAAAGCAGATATTAATACCAAGTTCTTTGGAGCTCCCCTTTATGTCAAACAGTCTTCTCACAATCCCACTTAAATTTCAAACACCATGAATCAAACTGGAGTATAGAATAACACAAGAGAGAGAATAACAAAGACTGCCTGGGGGATATCAGACTCAAAGGATTTTTTCTAAAGTACTTTTCAGAATTGTGTATTATCTTCTTTTGTAGTATGCTTCACATTACAAAAGGCTTCACACACAAAAACTCAAAATCCAGAATGTTGATATTACCTAATTAAACCCCTTTCCCATAATACTGAACTCGACAATATTTTTCTTATAACAAAAATATCCCAGCAGGTGGAAGATAATGGTAAAAGAGATTAAGAAATAGCCCTGTATGTTTTAGTGTGGTAGACAGGTGATATTTAAACACAGTGCTTGCTATCATGGCATAGATCAGCAACCTTTTCAGGAAGTGGGTGTCAGCTGTGATCTTATAAAATGGTGTGGGTTCCTCCAAGCATTTATTTTAAAAAGGTTAAATCTTGAGAGATTCCAAATTCCACATAGTTTCTGCAATCTATTCTTGAAGAGCATTCGGAAGCTACAGCTGGTGCAGAGTATGGTGGTGCAGGCAATTCTTGAGTCCCCAAGGGTGGTCCATGTAACACCACTGCTCCATGAGCTGCATTGGCTGCCGGTCTGCTTCTGGGTGCAATTCAAGGTGTTGGTAATCACCTTTAAAGGCCATCGTGGCATGGGTGCAGGCTACTTGATGGACCATCAAGTAGAAGAGACGAGGTGGCACAGTGGTTAGAATGCACTACTGCAGGCCACTTCTGCTGCCTGCCGGCTGCCTGCAATTTGGCAGTTCGAATCTCACCAGGCTCAAGGTTGACTCAGCCTTCCATCCTTCCGAGGTCAGTAAAATGAGGATCCAGATTGTTGGGGGCAATATGCTGACTCTGTAAACTGCTTAGAGAGGGCTGTAAAGCACTGTGAAGCGGCATATAAGTCTAAGTGCTAAGTGCTATTGCTATCTCATCCAGTGGGATTGGTCTGCCCCATCCCTGCCAGTAGAGTAGGCATGCTGCAGACCCCATCTGGCCCAAGTATTCTGTCTGGCTGAGTCCAGGAGAAGAGTCTTCTCTGTCATTGCACCTGCCCTTTGGAGCATCTTGCTGTTGTGGCCTGCCAGCTGCCAGCAGAGCTGGCAGGGCCGTCCGACATTTCCCAGCCTTTTCAGTGGGTGAATGCAATTAATTCACGAGAGGTAAATAAAGAGGGTGTTTTCGTGATAAAGAGTCTGTTTCTTGTTTCTGCTAAGGCTGGGTCAGAAGAATACTTGCAACCCTTCCAACTTTCTGTAAGAGCCTAAAGATCTGGCTCTGCCAGTTAACTTGGCACCCCAATGAATGAGCATCACAATGGAGATGATCAATTAACAACAAATCCTACCTCGCCCCCCCCTCCTGCTCCTGCCCTCCCCAGTTTTTAATTGGGCCACAGTATTTGGATCTTCACAGTATTTTATTTATGTCTTTTAGCTTTTTATATAGTTTTTATCTTTTTATGATTGTAAGCCGCCCAGAGTTACCCTGTGGTAAGATGGGTAACCAATAAATTTTACAAATAAATAAGTAACAAATAAATCTTATCACAAGGATCCTGTGTGCAATCTCATTCAAATATCCTGAAATCTTGTGAGATTCAATTATTACATGACATTTCAGCAAAACAATTTGATAAATGTATCTCCCTCTCTCTTTCTCTTTCACTTTCTCTCTCATTCCAGAGGAACGGTTTAGGGTGCTTTCCACCAAACATTATGGGAAGACAAAGGCAATATTCCTTGGCTAATACATTTTTTATTCTTTTCCTTTATGGTTAGCTATAAAGAATAAACCACTATATCATCCCAACTCAGAAAATTATGATTTAGAAAAATTCCTACTGATTTCTCTGCTTATCAGAAGTAATAATTAAATATGCAGGGAAGGAAAGGCATGAACCAAAACTTTTTACCTGCTCATTCCACAATACTGGCTCCAAGGTTTCATCTTTTTACCATGGTATATCAACTATCTTAGAATCAAAGGGTTACTGATAAAATAAAATATATGTGATGCCCAGTGAGCTATTGGAATTCGGCCTAATTAGAACATGAGATACCCAGTGCATCAGATTATTATTATTATCAAGCCATAGCTGACAATGTGCTTTTCATCTGCTTTCTCTAATGAGAATGTGACGGTGTTTCCATTCAGATTCAAACATCTGTCATTCATGCTGGCATTATCTTTCAAGCTATATCTTTGCAATGTATCCTATCCAAAGTCTCTTTTGAAACTGCTATTTCTGGATCAGATTAAAAGTAGATGGACAGAAATGAATTCTTAACCTATCTGGCCACACTGTTGGGGTTGGGCTGGTTGATTTATTGAGGGCACAGAAACATCAATAGATTTTGCTACAATCTTAAAATGTCCTGATATAAGAACACCACAGAATAGTCTGTATTTTAAAAAAAAGGCCTTGCTGCTCTGTGATTCATTTATTTAAATCCTTTAAATTTTGTGAAAACAATGCAAACCTCTTTGCTTTTACCACAAACATACAGATGTCAATTGAAAGTTGTTTTAAAATAATCCAGCCTTCACATCCAGTAACATTCCTCTTTCCTAACAAGTCTAAAAAATAATTTTTCTGTCTTTTGCAAAGATGTTCAAGCCAGTGTAACAAATAGTTTCAAGATTATTATTATTCCAGGGCCATTTCAATATAGGATTGAGTTAAGTAGTAGAAATGTGCAATTTGCTTCTCCTCTGACCAGAAAGATTTTCCAGTTAATTAGCAAAGGCAACTGCTTATTTTCTTAATGGGACAGTTAAAACATGACCCCCTTGGCACTAATAGCTACTGTAGCCAATACTTTGCCCACTTTGTGTACTTTTTGCAAGAAAAAAACTCCCTGAAAATCTGCACAGCAGGGGAAATGTTGTGAAGAAAAACAAAAGTCATCACCATGAAATGCAAAATACACGGACATCTACAGGGCACTTTCCTCCAAAATGGACATGTCATGCTCACCATGAGTTTCAAATTGTGCTACAAGAAAAGAAGCAAGCTCAGAGAATACTAAGAGACCAACCTTGAGCTTCCACAGATTCTGCACTGTGGCAAATGTACTACCTTTCTGATTAGCAATTTCCAGGGCGACATCTAATCATAGCTAAATAAAAGCTTAAAAGCTGATAAATGGTAAAAGCAGATCAAAAGTGTTAACAGTAAAGCAATGAAAACCTCATCTGTGAATAATGTCAGTAATATTAAAATATATGAATGATAAAAATAATAAATTGTTAGTTGCATTAAAATGTAGTATTTTATATTATAAAGTACAAATAAATTGCTAGATAAACCACCCAAGGTCAGTCCCCTTCCCCTGATATTTCTCAGAGAATGCATGCAGAAAAGAGAAGGACTTGAAAGAGGAATTCTCATTAAACTCACACGGAAAAAGCCCCTAAAGATGCTTGACAACATAGTATTACTAATATTCCAGTCTTCCAATACAGCTGCATTATTAGTGGAAGAGAATATTTTGTAGCTCAGGGTTGAATTTTTGAGTTCTTGGTGCTCTCTGAACTTGATTGTTTGCTTGCAGAAATTTCATTATCCAACTGTATTTGTCAGGCAAAAGCTTTATGTTTTACACAAATATTTTAGAAACAGGGTAACTTATAGGAAAAGAAATAAAAAAAATTCAGGATTAATATTAAAGCATAGAAAGTTATAAAATTAGAAATTTGTATTTTTGCAAATACATATTCTCACATTATCAACTAAGATATTAGAAATGGAATATGTGGGGGTGTGTGTGTAAAAGGAGATATTCTTCCTATACAGGTAGTCCTTGACTTACGACCACAGCTGAGCCCAGAATTTCCATTGCTAAGGAAGGTGGTTGTTAAATCAGTTGTGGCCAATTTTACGACCTTTTTAGCCATGGTTGTTTAGCAAATCACTGCAGTTATTAAGTGAATCATGTGGCTGTTAAACGAATCCAACTTCCCCCTATTTGTTTGTTGGAAGCCAGTTGGGAAGGTCACAAATGGTGATCACATGACAGGGTACTGCAACTATTGTAAATGCATGCAGTTGCCAAATACCCAACTTTTGATCATGTTGACTGTGGGAATGCAACAGTTGAAAGTGTGAGGACCGATTGTCACCTTTTTCAGTGTCATTGTAACTTCGAACTCTCATTAAATAAATGGTTGTAAGTCGAGAACTAACTGTACTTCTGTTCTTCTTGTCAATAACCCCCAACCTGCCAAGAGAAGGGAAGGGAAGGGAAGGGAAGGGAAGGGAAGGGAAGGGAAGGGAAGGGAAGGGAAGGGAAGGGAAGGGAAGAGAAGAGAAGAGAAGAGAAGAGAAGAGAAGAGAAGAGAAGAGAAGAATAAATTATCATGATGTGGCATAATAGCCATGAAATCTTGTAGTTAGAGCAGTCGTGTACATCATTTTGGACATAACTTTAAATTAGAATCCATGCAGGTAATGCTGCTTCTAAATTTTTGTGATTCACTCCAGGAAGCATACATTAAAACAGAAGAGCCATGGTGGCGCAGTGGTTCTCAAACATAAATCATACTAGGATACTAAATAAACAGTCAATATAAATCATAAGATACAAGCAACAAAGTTATAGTCATAAGAAGAGAAGGAAATAGGAAATAGGAAAGATGGGAAGGACAATAATAATAATACAGCCCTACTAGGTAGTTTGACAATGTTGTGGGAATGAGTTGTTTAGCAGAGTGATGGCATGGAGGAAAAAACTGTCCTTGTGTCTAGTTGTTTTAGCGTCGTCCCGAGGGAAGAAGTTTAAACAGTTTATGTCCAGGATATGTGGGGTCTGTAGATATTTTCACAGCCCTCTTTCTGGTTCGTGCAGTATATAGGTCTCCAATGAAAGGCAGGCTGGAAGCAATTGTTTTTTCTGCAGTTCTAACTATCCGCTGAAGTCTGTATCTGTCTTGTTTGATTGCATTGCCAAACCAGACAGTTATAGAGGTGCAAATAACAGACTCAATAATTCCTACTTCCTTTGTAGAACTGTATCAGCAGCTCCTTGGGCAGTCTGAGCTTTCTGAGTTGGCACAGGAAGAACATTCTTTGTTGTGCTTTTTTGATGACATTTTTGATATTAGGTGTCCATTTTAAGTCTTGAGGTATGATAGAACCTAGAAACTTGAAGGTCTTTACTGTTGATACTGTGTAGCCTAGCATTGTAAGAGATAATAATTTGGAGGGATTCTCCTAAAAGCTACTATCATTTCTACAGTTTTGAGTGTGTTCAGCTCAAGATTGTTCCGGCCTCACCACAGGGCCAGTTGTTCAACTTCCCATCTGTATGCAGATTTGTCATCTCGAATGAGACCAATCACTATTGTATCATCTGCAAACTTTAGTACTTTAACAAAGGGATTCTTTGAGATGCAGTTGTTGGTATAGAGAGAGAAGTGGAGAGAGCACACAGCCCGGGGGGGGGCTGTGCTAATTGTACAGATATCTGATGTGATTTTGCCTAGCTTCACCTGCTGCTTTCTATCTGTTAGAAACCTTACAATCCACTTACAAGTGCGATCAGGCACAGCTAGCTCTATCAGTTTAGTGAGAAGAACATCTGGAATTGATGGTATTGAATGCCGAGCTGAAGCCTACAAAAAGGACCCTTGCATAGGTCCTTGGAGATTCAAGTTGTTGTAGGATGTAGTGTGGAGCCATATTAACAGCATCATCTGCCGATCTATTTGCTCGGTAGGCAAATTGCAAGGGGTCTAACAGCACATCCCTGATGGTAACCTTTTAAAGCTTTAACCTTGTAATAAAGTTACTTGAGCCTTATTTTGTAGGATTTATACTATTTGATACTGTGAAATTCCATCTTGTCTTCTCTAGTACTTTGAAAACCTATGGAAGGCCTTATACAGTAGAACCTCTCGTCATGACCATAATTCGTTCCATAACTTTGGTCGCAACCCAATTTGGTTGCGACCCAAACCTAACCAAAATTAATGCAAAATTAATGCATAAGCCACACGAGGTTGCTGTTGTTTGGCGCTTACAAAAAAATGGCATGGAAGGGGAAATCGGCCGCGGCCATGTTTGATCGCCACCTGAGTATGTGTTTGTGACCAGATTCAAAAATTTTGTGAATTTTTTGGTCGGAACCTGATTTGGTCATGGTCAGAAGCATTCGTGACCAGAGGTTCTACTGTAAGTGCTATACTGAAATATCTTCATACCAAACACTGGAGGTTTTTAAGAAGAGATTGGACAACCATTTGTCTGAAATGGTATAGAGTTTCTTGCTTGAGCAAAGGATTGGATTAGATTAGAAGACCTCCAAGGTCCCTTCCAACTCTGTTATTCTGTTATTAATTACACACATTTCATTTATTTATTTGGTTTCTATCCTATTAAAGAATTGGGCAACCTTCAGAGCACAACATATACCTACATTTTTCCACAAACAACCTGTTGAAGTAGATGTGAAGAAAGATAATGAATGGCCCAAAGACACCCAGAGTAATTCTGGAGTGGAGGCTGGATTAGAACATGGTTCTCTCCATTCCTAGTTCATCACCTTAACCACTACATTTTTCTGGCATTGGAAGACCTGCATAGACACATAAAAGCTACAGAACTAGCACAAAGATGCTATTTTACCGATATGTACAAAATCATACAGTTGATATCATTCCTAAAATATATGGAAAAAAGCTTTACAAAAATTGTGTATATTTTCATTGTGTAAATGTATTAATTTTCAATTGTATGAATTTGGAGGGTAAATATATAATAAGAATAGTACACAGATATTCGGAGCAAAATTAGCTTCATAACACACATGCTTATTATGCAGCTCAATTATAGTAATCCATCTATTGATACTAAAACAAAATTCTGAGGAACGGTATTAAAAGCATTGCACTAACATTCTAACAAGATTAGGAAAATTCAAGATAAATAAAAGGCACAAATCATTATTATTGTCATCACTTTGTTTTTTTTATATGCAGCACCTGGAGTACTGTACATATTTATAAACATAGCTGGCTCAACTTTCTGGAAAATGCTCAGCGTCTGCATAAACAAAAACAATTTGATTAATAAGAAAATTAATTAGAAATGTTCCAGAATATATTATTTTATATGTTAAAATGCTATAGTGCCTATAGGAATGGAAAGTTTTAAGGAAATTTAGCCTCTGAGCACATTGCATTCTTAAGCTGCTCCTGTATTATGTTCAGGATAATTTTCCTCCAACTGTGCTTAAGAAAATTCTGTCTGGATTGAGATAATTTGGCAGAGTTTGTGACATATTCAATCCAGGCAGTAATTACCTTGTCCTCTAACTGAATTATTCACCCATTGCTCGGCCATGCAGCTTTCTGTTCTGGGAAAACAATTCCCAAGTGCTTTCCTTCATGAAGGTATGTCTTGTTATACATATATACACAGAAAGTTAAGCTAAATTTATACACACAAAGTTAACACACACACAAACAGGCACACCAGCTTTAAAATAAAATAAAATATTTTCTTACTGCCCTGTTGGTCTCTAATACCTTCTAGAACTACCTGTCAGGCCTGGAAGCCATCTTTTACCTTTTTGTATTCAGGCCTGCCACATTTTCTGCTGTGGGAAAATGGGAGGGGGAATTGTATGGAGTAGTTGATATATAGTAGTCTAAACAACATTCTTTCCAGAAAGTCAAGGTCACTGTGCCCGGCAGCTGTGATGAAGTGACGGGGAGGCATCTTCAGTTTTGGACGGTGCCTGATTGGATCGTGTGATGGACATGTGGGTGTTGGGCAGGGTCTTGAACTTTCGTTTGGGTGGAGAAAACCCGGAAGCTCTCAGATTCGGATTTTCACAGATGTGCCAATATGACATCTCTAATAAATTGTAGCTTTGAGGAAATCCAAGCCTCGGAGTTTCTTTTCATTGGGGGTGTTACTCGGAACCCTGACATTAACACGAATCCTTTTCTAAACTAAAGCAGCTCCCCCGAACTTTGGGGTGCTATCTGGGGTCCTGAGCCCCAAGAGTCGACCCGAGCTCGGGCGACATGAAGACTCAGGGAAGATGGGGACAGGCTGGCAGACCCACGAAAGAATTGGTTTGGGAGTTTCGGAGACTGGCTGGAAAAGTACGAGAGTGGCCAGAATGCCTACGAGTGCATACCTTCAAAGAGGCTCTTGACCCAGACCTTAGGCAAGCCTGTGGCATCAGGGGAGTACCGGACCGAATACAAGCGTGGTACAACACAGCTGTTGTTTTGGACTTAGAAATTCACCCCCATAAGAAACCAGCTGTGGATAAACCGGCCAGGAGACCCCTTGGACGCTGAGCCAGGTGAAGAAAGCAGAAGTGCCACCTCCCACACCATCCGAGACTGTCAAGTGCTACCAGTGTGGCCAACACGGGCACCGGGCCTCGGAATGCCTGGCCCCGGCTCCAGTTCCCCGCGCCCGGTCTCCAGCCAGAGCCGGGATGAAGAGAACCCCGCAGAAGCCGCCTGAAAGAGGACGATTCACCAAACAGGGTGTGGGAGTTCCTCTCCTTCCCAACGAAGCTGAGGGAACTCCAGCCAGCGAATCCCCTCCAAACCCCGTGGAGGAAAGCAGCGGTGACAACGACCCGATGGTAAGTGCAGCCATCCGCCCCTTTGCTATCAAAGCCAAGATAGTAGTTCCAGAAATGGGGGATCAAGGGGAAGTAGAGGCCGTCATAGACACTGGCTGCATGCGATGCCTAATCAGCCTCCCCATAGTCGAGCAGTTAGGCATACGCATGAGACCCCTAGCTCACCCTATCTGCTTTGAGCAAGTTGACGGGACACTAATTGGTGGGGCCCTGGCCACATTGGTCACCGAACTTGTCAGACTGGAGATGGGTCGTCATCGAGAACTCCTCCATTTTGTAATAGCCCCAAAGATGACCGAATCAGTCATACTAGGACTTGCATGGCTAGATAAGTAGGGCCTCACCATCACTTGGGAGGACAGCTACAGGAAACTAAACATCGGTGTTGGGCCGTTACCACCAGTGAAACAGGACCATCACCTAAAAGCCGTAACTCCGAAAGAGACCAGCAGGCCGGAACCTGCAGCCCTGGCCACCGACGGCCTACCTGGCAGCCAGCAAGTGCCAAAAGAATACTGAGACCTATCGGGGGTTTTTAGTGAAGAGGATTGCAACTTCCTCCCCCCTCACCGCCCGATGGATTGCGCAATAGAATTTGTACCACGGGCTAAACTACCCAAACCGAAAATGTACTCCATGACTCCGAAAGAGATGGGGGAATCAAGGAAGTACATAGACGCCAATCTGGCATGGGGCTTCATCCAGCCCGCAAAATCCAAAGTGGCAGCCCGGGTGCTTTTTTTTATATATAAAGTTTTTTATTTTTTTTCCCTCCCAGTCTCCATATATATATCAATTCATATACCATAAATCATATCCAGATATACATAGATATACATTTTTATCCAATAAACCATAAACCAATATCCTAATTTTGCACCTTTTATACTTCTATCGCCCGTCTGTTTTCCCCCAATATTTCATAACACTCCCCTCCCTCTATCTCCCTCTCTTCCCTCTACCTTCTTTTCCTTCTCTCCCTCTTTCCTACTTCCCTCCTCTCCCCTTCTCCCCTCCCTTCTCTACTTCCTCTTCCTCCCTCTTACCCCTTCCTGAGTGATTCTAATCATAATTCATCTTATGGTTAACAGACAGGTAACACATATCCCTAACTTCATTTAATTATCGGTGCAACTCTTAGACTTATATTTTTTCTGAATCCATATCTATCCATATGTTATATATTTTCTTTTTTCTAGGTACGGTATATACTACTATCTTAAAGCTGCCTCCTTTACTACCTAATTTTGTCACCTGGGTCTACCCCCTTTAGTTCTCCATTTTCCTCCAATTTAATCGGTGTTACTTATCTTCTATACATATTCATTTTCTATCCAATCATAAAATTTCACCCATTTCTGAATCTTCCTTATCTTTAATTTTCACTGTCAGTCTATTCATCTCCGCACAATCCAATATTTTCTTAATTACCTCCCCTTCAAAAGGGGTTTTTGTTGCTTTCCAATTTTGTGCAAATGCAATTCTAGTTGCTGTAATTATGTGAATAATTATATATGTATCTTCTTTATTAAATTTCTCTGGTAATATACCCAACAGGAATATCTCTGGTGTCAGCTCTATACGTTGTTTCACTATTTTGATAAACTTTTCTTGAGTTTGTTTGTTCTTCCTACATCCCGGTACCTGCAGTATCTCTATAATTGTAGATTTGTGTCTTAATTGAAATATTTTGCCAGCTACCTGGAATATTTTTTTAAGTTTTTTTTTTAAGATTTCATACTCTTGATAATACAGGTAGTCCTCAAGTTAACGACCACAATTCCATCACTAAGCAATGCAGTCATTAAGTAAGTAATGCCTGATTTAACAACCATTTTTGCTATGGTTGTTAAGCAAATTCCTTCACTTGTTCATGTTCTAAATCAATGTATAGTAAATAATTATACAATTTTTTAATTAGTCTTTCATCCATTCCTGTGAGTATTTCATCTAATTCTGTCATTTCTAAATTTACCCTCTGTTTTAACATCCTTGTCATATCTTGACTGTATTTGCATTCTCATATACCAATCCATCTTTATCCCTTGTTTCTCCAATTCTTGAGTAGATTTCAATTCCCCCTTGTCTGTTAAAATATCCTTATATCGTGCGATATTTCCCCAGTTAAGTCTATTTGGGTGAATTAGTGCTTCCATTATTGATAACCAATATGGTATTTTCAAATAGTGTTTCTCTTTTATCTTTTCCCACACTACATACAAAGAGTTCCTAATACAATGTCTCTGGAAATAGTTACGGTGCTTTACAAAGAGAAAAAAGATGGGGAGGCTTTGCGTTGATTTTCATGGAATTAATGCCGTGTGCGTGGAGAACACCTATTCCCTCCCCCTCATGAAGGACATGCTAAACCACTTATCGAAGGGCAAGGTGTTCACCAAATTGGACTTAAGGGAAGCATATTATTGCATAAGAATCAGAGAAGGAGACGAGTGGAAAACTGCATTCAACTGCCCATTCGGCAGCTTCCAATTTAAAGTCATGCTATTCAGCTTGCAGGGAGCCCCCGCAGTATTCATGCAGCTAATCAACGAAGTGCTCCATGAGCACCTATATCAAGGGGTCCTTGTTTACCTTGATGATATTCTCATATTCAGTGAAACTCTAGAGGAACACGTAAAGCTGGTATGACAAGTACTGAAAAAACTTCTTGACGCCAAACTTTATGCCAAACTGTCAAAATGCGAGTTTCACAAAACTTCCCTGGATTACCTAGGCTACCGGATTTCCAGTGGAGGCATGGAAATGGACCCAGGAAAAGTGAAGGCGGTGCTTGACTGGCAGCCCCCACACACGCGCAAACAACTTCAAAGTTTCCTGGGATTTGCCAACTTTTACAGGCAATTTATCCCGGCTTTCGCGGAGGTTGCCCTACCCCTAACAGAACTGTTAAAAACAGGGTCTTCTCCAGTGAAGCAAAAGCCAACTCAGTCAATGGACTGTCAAAAAGCCTTTGAGAACTTAAAAATCCAAGCCTTGGAGTTTCTTTTCGTTGGGGGTGTTACTTGGAACCTTGACACTACCTATACTAGTAATTGTATTGTAGAACAATCGTTATTAACACTTGCCTGGTACTGTAAGCAGAAGGTGGATGGGTCAAAATCATTTCTCCAGTCAGTTGAGTTACAAGAGCTTAATTACAAATTACTCTATGTTCATTAGAACATAGAGTAGCAAGGTTGGAAGGAGCCATGGAGATCTTCTAGACCAGTGGTTCTCAACCTTTCTAATGCCGCGCCCCCCTGCGACACCCCCCCGCCGCTCCGCCCCCCCCCCCCCCCCCATCTTCTCTGTGGCAGCCCTTCAAATATTGGAACACTGCTATCATCCAGCCTAAATCTTGCTGTCAGCCTTCCCAGGTAGACCAGACAGGAAACACGAACA
>QLTV01000548.1:930372-940467 GCA_003457575.1 Thermophis baileyi
TCTCCCCCCCCCCAGAACCAAGGATGGACAGTCGATACAGTCTTTAGGAGGCAGTACCCACAGCCACTCAGTCTTGTCCGGGTTAAGTCTGAGCCTGTTGACACCCATCCAGACCCTCACAGCTTCCAGGCACCGACACATCACATCCACTGCTTCACTGAACTGACGCGGGGTGGAGATATACAACTGGGTATCATCAGCATATTGCTGATACCTCACCCCGAATCGTCGGATAACCTCACCCAGTGGTTTCATGTAGATATTACATAGGAGGGGAGAGAGGACCGAACCCTGAGGAACCCCGCAAACAAGGGGTCTAAGGTTCGACCTCTGTCCTCCTGCTAACACCGACTGTGAATGACCGGAGAGATAGGAGGAGAACCACCGTAACACGGTGCCTCCCACTCCCAACTCCCTTAGTCGTCCCAGAAGGATACCATGGTCAATGGTATCAAAAGCCGCTGAGAGGTCAAGTAGCACCAAGATAGAGGCATAACCCCCATCTAATACTGGCAGTTAGTAACATAGCCCACCTTCATTTCTCCGTAGATTTTCAACAACTGTACAATTCTGTATATTATTCACTGTTGCTTCAACAATATATTAATTTTTGGTTATGAAAAAGTGGTTATTTGAATAAACTGTCAATGAAATAATTATTTCTTCTCCAAGTCTTAAGTTTTAATGTACCTGAAGCATTATTTAGAAATGCTTTCAGCTCCAGAAAATCTTTGACAATTTATTTCACTATACTACCTTTTTATTTAACTGTTCTCCCCCCCCCCCCCCACACACACACATTCCCAATTGCTTCACTCTTCTGTGCAGCTTTTCACAATATTGGCAATCATTCACAAGCCTTAGATGTACAATGTTGCTAGGGAACAAATCCCAACTGTGCCTTTAAACCCAGGATTTTAAAAACAAACTTGTCAGGAAAATATTGCTTTTCCATCCATTAAACAGCTCTCTGAGTGAATATGTGTGCACAGTACCTTCATTTATATTTTGCTCTTATTCTACCCAGTATACAGGCTTCATAGCTCTTTTTGAAGTCCTGTCACAGCACAAAGACATTATACCCAAAGAAAAGAAATCACTCCAACATCATGTGACTCACCTGTACAAGGGTGAATGAGAGGAAGGATGAATTAATGACTTAAAAGCATCTTTGCTCTTGATTGCCCATCTTTTCTACCCTTTTCAGAGATTTCAGAGGCAGAAATCTGGGACAATATAAAAGAATGATGCCTCTTGATCTGCTCTTTTCTAGCTAAATCCTTACATTCATAGTAAATATGTTTACCAGGAGGTATATTTAATGCTACCATATTGCCTAGATCAGAGGTTAAACATTTCTTAGGATGTGGAATCTATTAATGTTTTTTAAAACAATCCAGAATTCCTGATCAAGAGTTAATATATATTAGAGTTAATATAATATATTAGCCCCCACATTACTTGTCTTAAGACCTGGCTTCTGGTTGTTTTTATTGTCCTTTTTCATTCATCATTTTATATATTGGGTTATTTTTATGTTATATGGTTACTTTTTAAAAATGTTTATTTTTGTTGTACGATGTCCAGAGTCACATTGTTGAGTTGTACATGAGAGAGATTCTGCAAACCACAATTTGAGAAACCCTGCCTAGATAATAAGCCCAGGCTTCTGAAGATTGCAGGGGGCTGTAACTTTGTCTTGTCATTGTCAGATCAATTTCTGACCATGGTTCAAAAATTGGTTTCTTTGAAACTGGTTCCATTGAAACTTTCTGATGTCCTCCATTTTGAAGAAAGATGGACCTTCTTAGATTGGTCTGCAATAGATGCATGATGGACCCAACTGGTTTTCAGATGGTATTTGGAAATTTTCCTGAGTCTTTGGATGATGGTTCACCAGAAACCCTAGTTGCTTCCACAAATGGGGAATGTGTTGTATATGACTGCATATGAGCAGCGGCTAATCACACTGAGCCCCTTGGTTTTCTAACAACTCAAGGGAAATAGAGTAGCCAGAAGAGATGCCTAGATTACCATTAGAGAAAGATGAAAAATAAGTCCGTCTAAACACGACTGTGCCCACATTACAGTCTATATAGTGATAAGGATTGCAGTATATAATTATTTTACTACGATTATCAGTGTCCAATGGCCCTTTTGAAAGCAACCCAGAGTCTCATGGAGATTAAAGGACAAGATGAATATATGAAGAGTTGCTATTATAAATACATTAGACATCTGATGGATAAAATCATTCAGATTAAATGAAGTTGGACCCTGGTCAGGTAGGTCCTATATTCTATAGTCATGACTGTTGAGAAAGTAGACGTAGGTCCTTGAGGATGTTAGTGTTGTCAACTGTGTCTTAAGCCCTTGCCCCTCCTAGTTGGTTAAGGCCTCCTAGGTGGTGACAAATGGCTCAAACAGTGATGCATTCATTCTGGACTGAGTGGACTATTCCATCTGCCTTGAATAAGGCAATGGTACATTTCATCCTTATGAAGCCATCACTGGAACTGACACTGTGGGATAATTTAGAACCAGTTTCCAACTTTCTCTTTTTTGTGCAACGTTAAGGATAAGGTGGAGCCTGGAGGAAGCTGATTATTTGAAGCCATTTTGGTCAAGCCTTCAGCCTGAGTTTAGCTCTGGTTGTACTTATTCGGCAGGACCAGAATAGGGGTGTCATGACTCTCCTGGTTCTGCTTGATATTTCAGAAGCATTCAATTCTAAAAAGGGAGGCAGGATAAAAATAAAATCAAAGCATCCTTCTGGACCATCGCTGAGAGTTAGGAGCAGGGAGCACTGTACTATAGTGATTCTCTTTCTGGGGCTGGTTTCAGTTGGTGTTGATAGGGACTAATGTAATGCAAAGTTCTTGCAATATAGAATTCCACAGAGCTTGACACTTTCCTTATGTACTCCAATTCAACATCTACATGAGGCAAGTGGGTGAGGTCACCCATTGGCATGAGTGTTAAACATCATCAATATACAAATGGTACTCAGTTTTAAATCTTGACCCCTGGATGGGCAGGGAATGCCATGGAGATCCTGTCTCGATGCCTGGAGGCTGCGAAGTTTTTGGGGAAAGAAATGAGCTTGGGTTCAACTCAAGCTGCACTGATTACTAGAGGGCTTTCAGATGCAATTTATGGCTTAGAATTTGAATACGTATAGGACTGACTTTTCCCTGGCAGTAAGATTTGCTAGAGTTGGCTCACTCCGGGTCACAGCTATAAAGCATTGTCATTTTGTGGAAATTAGGAGATGTATCTTCTCAGTAGCTACACTTTTCCTGTGGTACAGTATTCGCCCTGAAGTTCATATAGTACCTACTCTGGATTTTTATGTAAAGCTGTAAAAATGTGGCTTCCAGCAGTCCCTGGGGCAGGATGGGATGATGTGCTGCATGTATGTACATGCATGATTGCTCATGTTATTGTCTCAGTGCATGCTTATAGAATAGCCAATCAAATAAGACACAATTTATATATTGGGCACAGATATTTTTTATCTTTTTAATTCTTAACTGTGCAATTATAATGGACTGTCAGAATAACCTTGAGAGACAGGAGGGAGGGCTACAGCCTAGACCAGGGGTGTTAAACTCACGGCCCACGTGCCAGATGTATCACACACTGGCCACACCCACACCCATTTTAGCGAAGGGGGGAAAAGTCACAATACGTCATGTGATGACAACGTGACACCACAAGTTTGACACCCCTGGCCTAGACAATGATCTGATAAGATAAATCTGAGTACAAAAGTAGAGGTGGAGAAAACATCTCAGAGTTGACCCTCCCTAATTCTCTGGACTGTAAAGACAGAGGAAAGGAGAAGCACTTTCCGACTTGCAAGATTCTGTAACTGAAACTACAGTAAAGGTAGTATTTGTATTTATGGTTTTGGTTTCCCAGTCTGGGCTATCTTGAAGTTCTGACAGCATCTGATTTAACCAATATCTCACCCAAATTAATTTGAAATCTGAAAAGTCCCTTCCCCACTCTGTGTTTATTAGCAGCTTGCTAAATTGACACTGTGTTAGCAGAACTATAAAAAGATCCTGCTTGGCTCCTCTGTTGTTAGTTCTTTTTAAACAGACTCAGCTTCTTACAAAGCCTACCTTGAGTACGAGGACCCAATCACTTTTTCTCATACTTATGAAAAACTTGTGCAAGACACTGATAGCATAGGAGGTGGGGAGCATTTTCAATGCAACTGATTGAAAGTTTCATGTAGCAGTTGATTCCAGGTAGCAGTTGATTCTGTCTCTTTCTGAGTATTGGATGAACTGTGAAGATTTTTTTCCAGCTTTTAGTTTTAGGAAAATGTATTGTGTATAAGTTATTCTATTTTGGTCTCAATTTTACAGTATTGGCATTTGATTTTGGCATTTGAGCTATTTACTGTATTGAACAGTACACTGAAGGAGTATTTTGGGGTCAAAAACCAATGTAAAATTACCCCAATAAAATGCATAAATATATAATCAATCAAAATTGACAGCATTATCTGTTTAATATCAAAATTACTCATTTGTTTTCTTCAATTTTATATAATTTCCAGAATGTCAGATAGGAGCAGACATAGGCACCACAAAAATGTGTTTATGAAAATGAAATTGTCATGGCAACAAGAATGAACTCAGAAATATTTTAAAAATAGCAAATTAACAGGAACCATTTATGCAAAATATATTCTTTCACAAGAACACTTAAACACTTTTTCCCTGTATGCAGAAAGGACAGCCACATCATAAATTTAAATTATTTTAAAAATCATTTAAGATTAATTCAAGGCATGTGATTCTATTGGATAAATAAATAATTTCTTATACTCATTTTAAAGTATTTTTATGCTGTTATGCATAGTATCTTGGACAATTATTGTAACTTTCAACCTAGGCAAGAACTGCAATTCACAATTATTGTTATATTTTTCCAAGAAAAGCTCTTATTTTTTACAGCTATAAAATATTTTTGAACTGTCAGGTGCAAGGAACAAGGATGACACAGGCAGCAGCTCAGAATAGTGTGTTTATTGCTACTTGCCTATTAACAGGAACCCTACCAGATTCATGCACTGACTAGAGAAACTACTAGATAAACACTACAAACTTTAGGGAGGGTATGCTTTCCTTCGCTCCCCCAGCAATTCCAGGCTCAGGGGTGAAATCCAGCAGGTTCTGACAGGTTCTGGAGAACCGGTAGCGGAAATTTTGAGTAGTTTGGAGAACCGGTAGCGGAAATTTTGAGTAGTTCGGAGAATCGGTAGCAGAAAATTTGAGTAGTTCGGATAACCGGCAAATACCACCTCTGGCTGGCCCCAGAGTGGGGTGGGAATGGGAGATTTTGCAATATCCTTCCCCCTGGAGTGGGGAGGGAATGGGGATTTTGCAGTATCCTTCCCCTGGAGTGGGGAGGGAATGGAAATTTTGCAGTATCCTTCCCCTGCCACGCCCACCAAGCCACGCCCACCAAGCCACACCACGCCCACCAAGCCACGCCCACAGAACCGGTAGTAAAAAAAAATTAGATTTCACCACTGTCCAGGCTAGTCAGTCTCCTAACTTCTCCCCTCACTTCAGCTCCAGATTCCACTACAGGACTCATTTATCAGATTCAGATGAAATTATGAAATTTATACTTGTTACTTTTAAATAATCATTAATGACTGTAATAGTTATCTTAAACATAGTTTTTTTTATACAAATAAATTATTCATGAGAAGTTTTAACACCATTACGAATACAATTCTGCAACTACTAATTACATGCCATCTATTACCAGCTTGAAAAAAAATCCTCTAGTTCTAGTAATAATTGCATTACAGTACATATTTTGCAATCAACAGATAAAAATTGTACAAATGATTTGCAGAACTAAGCTCAAGATGTATTTTTAATAAAGCTATCATACCAGAATTTTTAATTAGCAACTTAAAAATTCTTGCTAGAAGGATAAAAACATTCACATTCATACAAATATTTTGAACCAATCCAGCAAAAGAATATTTTTGAAGACAGGTTTGATCAGTCTAATAAAAACACAGGTAGGAAGCCTGGTTCACTGCTCTCTTGCTATGATGATGAGTTAATATTAACATCTGAACTCTAAACAAATTAATCCAAATCTCAGAAATGCCTACATAAATTTCACACACGATGAGGATGGCTGTTAATTAAAAATTTCTAACAGGAAGGCACAAAATTGAGACAAGCATTCCAACAGTGTAAATGAAACATTTGTTATTCATGGGGGGGAAAACTGACTTCAAAAACTGAACTAATTCATCATTTGTGTTAATAATAATTTGTTGAACAAGCTGGATTGGTTTGGCTCACCTATAACATTAAGTTAAAGGATTGTTCCACGCAGCAGCTTATGGCTGTTTTTCTCTCCTGCAGAAACTCACTGGAAATGAAACTGGCTTAAGAAATTGCCATCTGGATTTTAATCTTTTTAGCTTTGGCAACCATGATTATTTATTTATTTACACTTATAGACTGGCAATCTATTGAAACAGCGACGTCTACGCTGGCTTGGGCATGTCGTGAGAATGGCTGATGGTCGGATTCCGAAAGATCTGCTGTATGGAGAATTAGTGCAGGGAAAGCGCCCCAGAGGGAGACCACAGCTGCGATATAAGGATATCTGTAAGAGGGATCTAAAGGCCTTGGGAATGGACATTAACAGCTGGGAAACCTTGACCTCTGATCGTTCAGCCTGGAGGCTAAAGACGCAGCATGGCCTTCTCCAATTTGAAGAGACACTTGTTCGGCAGGCTGAGGCAAAGAGGCAGTCCCAGAACCAGTGAAATCCGGGGGTTGGGCAGGAGACAGAATGTATCTCCCCTCAGTGTGGAAGGGATTGCCACTCTCGGATTGGCCTTTTTAGCCACACTAGATGCTGCTTTAGGACCTCTTTCCAGAGCACGATACCATAGTCTTTCGAGACTGAAGGATGCCAATGGATGGATAGACTGGCAAATTCAAAAACACTGGCTAGGAGCTTTATTTGGACAAGGATTACCAAGACCACTGCTTCTTTACTCCTCATATCCATGCTAGGGAAATTCCTACTGCTCCTTTCTATAGTTGAGTCTTTGAGGACATGTAGTTTCCATTGATGGATCTTTTATATGAGACATCCCTCAATTAATTCCCTCTTGCATTTGGTACTTTGAACTTTTTAGTCCCATCCAATGCGTCTGCCAGTGAACTGGTAACATTTGTCCTGTTGGGCTATCTAATGATATGTGAGAAAGACCTTGGGAGATTGGGCAAAGATACGCAACCAAGACAGCAGTTAGATAAGAGATAGCATAGTCACAACTGGATAATGGGTGGGCCCAAATTCTCAAAAGAGACCTTCTCCACTTTCTTGTGTTGTAAATGAGACAGGGGAGAGAATTGAAATCAGTTGAAAGATTTTGTCAATATAGCTTTACAATAAAGTAGAAATAGCTCATCTGATCACGATTCTTACCTGGTTTATCCCATGAAATCAAGATCAATTTTGCAAGTTTCCTACTGTCTTCCAAAGAGAGGAATTTCAGGAATGGCTGCCATTTCCCAAGGAACTCCACTATCTGCTGAGCATCTGGGAGTAGCATTCTTGAAACACCAGCAGCAAGCAGATGCACAGATGATCAATTTGTAGAATGCCATAATAACAACTAACCCAACAGCTAGGAAAGAATTTGCCCCAACGTGTAACAGCACAACTTGGGGCTCAGCCAATGATCCTGCATTCCCATGAGTGAATTGTGTGGGTGAATGAAGGAAAATGTGTTCAATAGGTATGCAAAATATGAACTAAGACTTTGAGGCTGCTTATCTCTATTATAATTGTACTATGGCTTAATGTTGTCACCATCCCTGAAATACAAAGATTTTAGGAGAATAGAATGAAACAAGCAACTCTCAAATCCTGGCATCATTTTTACTCGATTCCAAATTCGCCTCCCTCCACCTCTTATTTGAGGCCTGCAAAGTAGTGGATAAAGGAAATCAATTTTATATACATAGCATCCACTCAAAATAATTTTCTCTCTTTGCTAAGTTGTAATATTGGGATTAAGTTCTACTGAAAAAATAGTTGCTAGGCCAATTGACTAAAGCAAAGTAAAGCTATGGGTGGGCTTACCTCCAATTATTTTCCTATGCTTTTTGCTGTTAAAATACTTATTATGGGCCAAGATCCCTGAAGTTTAAGCCTGATGTATTGTTCTGCTGCATGCCATCTATGCATACTGAATATTGGTTGCCAATTGGTTTCTGAATGCAATTCAAAGTGCTGTTGATAATTTTAAAAGGTTTACATATCTTGACTCCCACCTATAATTGTGTTTCAGCTGTTATACACAGCCTTCCCCCTTCCCACCTTTACTAGATTGGCTACTCCCCCTACTGAGCTTTCAGAATACAGTTAAAATTATCTTATTCCATTGGACATTTGTCATTAAAAATGCTGGGTGGCCTTATTATAAAATCCATTAAGAATGTTAAAACATATCTACCATTGCCTTAGAATCTTTGGCCTGTTTCAATAGACAATCTATAGGTATTTAAGGTTTAGCTGAAATTAAATACAAGTTGTAATTACATGCTGATAACACTTTGGTCTAATCAACAATTTTTAAGCTTCTCTACCCAAGTATATTTTCTGGACATACAATAAATTGGAATAAAACTAATCACCAATTGCATAATAATCTCTGCCCCCTAAGGAAAACTGGATCAGGATATAGACATCATAAGAAATATTTTGTTAATATGTACTTAATTTATTAATATAAGCTATACTAACAATATTGAAAACCTGTCAGCATTTCCCCTTTCTTTCCTCAGAGACTGAAGGTGAAGCAATTATGTGTTCCTGTTTTCCAATGCTAAGTTAATGTTTTAGTAATAATAACTCTGTCTGGAGTCACCTATGTGTGAGTTGGGGGGATCATATAGATTTAATAAATAAAATAAAAATGAAACATAGTTGTTGCATATTTTCTTCCAAGATTATCTTTGTGTTACTCTATAACAGATTTCTATGAAAATATATAAACACTACGATTTCTTTGTTTGGGATCTCTTAAATATTTGGGATAATAATTCCAAAAAAAATATTTTGTTAGATGTGGATACTGTAAATGATATTAATAATATCAGTGGTAACAATAATTGAAAATACCTCTGAGTATATGGGAAATAATAAATCTTGTGAAAGTGTATTTTGTTTCAACACTTAGTTCAATAGATTTTAAGAAGAATATGTTAATTCCACCTACTGTACATATTTTACACAAATTAAACAACAATTGATGATTTTTTTAATAAAGGAATCAGGATGAAAGAACCCACAATTATCTCTTTTTTACTGCCACTCCCAGCTAAAAATAGTGGGTTTAATTTTCCAGATTTTCAATTATACCATTTTGCATATACACTAACTTCTGACTTACTTTGGAATGGAAATTATTTTGAATGTGAGCCTCTATGGGTACAACTAGAAAATTATTATTTGGCTTCTCTGAAATTCTGACAGGCGTTCAGCTGTAATTTGTTTGGAAATTAGCTGTATTGAAAACAACAGACACCAAAACATATTATTGGGAATAAGATTTAAATCTGATACTTCTCATGAGAAATTGACTGTCTGAAATAATTCCTAGTTAAAGATAGTGCATGAAAAGTTTTCTTTAAAAAAAGTTAACACCTTTAATTAGCTTATCACTACTTTTAAGACTTTGGGAATGCTATAAAAAGAATACAACCTACCTAAAATTGCTGAATGGCAATATTTATTTTCCCAATTTGGATGCTTTGATGCTCTGAATTTTTAAAATTTTGGTTGGTTAGTACCTTTTCATTTTCATATTGGAAAAAGTGGTACCTACAAGTTTGTGAGCATCTTTAATATTTCTGCATAAATATGACCTAAAATCTTATCTGTTCTCCATACAAATCCTAAAACTAAATAAAGAGAGCACAGTTAATCAAATGAGTCAAAAACATTATACTTGTTCATTGATTTATTGAAGAAAATGATCCAAAGCTATATATTTAGCTTTATATACTATATATATATATA
>QLTV01000548.1:947687-960671 GCA_003457575.1 Thermophis baileyi
ATGCGGAGGGGGGCAGCTCGGGGGGTTGATGCATGGGGGGGGGAGGGCATTGCATTATGGGTGTGGGCATGCGCGCATGCGCTATTGCGTGCGCACGCGCCCTTTTGGCACCCAAGCAAAAAAAGGTTCACCATCCCTGGTATAGGGTCTCCTGCTTGAGCAAGGGGTTGGACTAGAAGACCTCCAAGGTCCCTTCCATATAGTATATATAACAATTATATATAGTATGTATATAACAATTATATAATACATTATGTATAATTGTAATAATCCCATTTTCATATATACACACATTGCATGAGATCATATACTCTGTAGCAATTGAAAAAGAGAAGGGAAATTATAAAACAAAGCAATAATGTGTTTTATTAGTATTACTTGTTTGTTGCATGAAAACTGATTCCAATGCACAGCAATAGAATTAAATATTTGATTCCTATACAATGAGTGAAAACATACCCCTCCAGTTTCTTATGGTTCTTTGTTCCTTTTTTCTGTCTTTGAGTTATGGACATGTCTTGATACTGTGAGTTGTAAAAACCTTTTAAAAGACGATGAGTAATTGTAATTCATTCTGCAACCTACTGTGTAGAATGTTAATAGAAGTGCCAGTTGCTTGGAATAGCGACAACGGTGGTGATGGAATATGTAAAATAATCAAAGCAAATATTACAAAAAGTCACAAGGGAAAATGTAGACATGTGACATTACAGAATAAAGTTGGCTCCATTTAACTCAAGGCAATTTTTCTTGAATTGTGAATCAATTTAAACTATTTAAAACATTTACATTAAAAAGGTTTGGAGAAATGAGCAGTCTATTGTTTTAGTTAATCATTTGAATTTGTATAAATTTGCTTCATTATCACAATAATAAAAATGTAAGAACAAAATAAAAACATCCAAATTATCTGAGTTGTAAGTCAAAATAAAGAGCTGGGTATTTGGGGTCTGCCTGAAATCCTGCAATGATGAGTGAATATAAATTGAAGCAGTTCCATAATCAGAGGGACACTGTTGAAAATACCTACCCCCCTGTTTCCCCGAAAATAAGACCTACCCTGAAAATAAGCCCTACCATGTTTTACGTGTGTGCCTAATATAAGCCCTACCCCCCCCCAAAATAAGCCCTACTTAAGAGCCTGCGCAGCCGCCCGGCCGCCCATTCCATCTGGTTGCTTGCAGTGCTGTGGCCATGAGGTATGGGGGGGTAGTGGCTACAAGGCGAGGGTGGAGCTGCCCCACGTGCCCCACACCAGCTTACTTCAGGGCCCCCGCAGCCAGGCCATCCACGCCCCAACACCTCGCGGTGGCAGCACCAGCACTAAGTGCAGCAGGAGCCCACGTGGCCGCCGGCCCACTTCTTCTGCTTGCCTCGTGGCCGTGGCACCAGCACGTTGCTCGGCCTCCTCCATTGTGGCCACGAGCAAGCAGAAGTGGGCTGGCAGTCATGCGTGGTCTTGCTGGACAGGGCTGCTGGAGCCGCCACCGCAAGACGAGGCAGGTGTCGGGGTATGGGTGGCCTGGATGCAGGGGCCCTGAGGTAAGCCGGTGTGGGGCGTGTGGGGCAGTTCCACCCCTTACCTCGCAGCAGTGGCACTGGTGTGCCACATGGCCTCCTGCCCCACCGCAAGGAAGCAGAAGAAGTGGGCCTCCCGTACATGGGGGGGGGAATGACACCCTCCAAAAATAAGCCCTAGTGCTTATTTTGGGGCTCAAAAGAAAATAAGACCCAGTCTTATTTTTGGGGAAACACAGTATTCAGTGCACCTTTTACAGTAATGTGTACCTGATCTGACCAATTTGAGCCACCACATATTAATATTATGGCTTGGTTGTTACTAAAACAAAGATAATTAAAACCAAATTCATGCTTTATAGTATGGTCTCGGTAAATCAATTGAAAAAAAATCTTGATCAGTATTGTATTACCATCTGCAGAAATGATGTACTTGATGCAAGGAGGGCAGTTAATTTCATCTGAGACCAATATGAAAAAGTGGTGTAGTTCCTCTGGATTGGGCTTCAGCTTGTTCATTCTCATTTGTCCCCAGTCAACTCCAGCATCCTTCTTGGAAACAAAAAACGAAATTTGAAAGAAAAGTTGAGTTCCATTTGCTGAAATGCAGAGCTGAGCAAGCCAGAATTCTCAGCTCTTTCCTTTGGCATTTGATAATGTTATCTCGGTGTTGTTCAATAATGTAAAAACACATGAAAAAAGACCTAAGATTTTTATCATCCTCTTCATAATCATCCCTTGTATGGTGTCTAACTCTCAACAACTCTGGGTGGCTCACAACCATCAAACAAAGAAATTACAACAAATTACTTGCTAGGGCAAACTCAACACTAGGTGATGAAGTAATGGAAGTCAACTTTCCCTTCCTGGACTCAAAAGTCCAAGGAAATGCTGATTTTAACTACCAAATAAAGAACTTTTTTATTTCTTAAATGATGACAAATCTAGACAAATATTGTAAAGCGTAAAAACACTTTAGAATAGAATAGAATAGAATAGAATAGAATAGAAAAGAATAGAATAGAATAGAATAGAAAAGAATAGAATAGAATAGAATAGAATAGAATAGAATAGAATAGAATAGAAAATAAAATAAAATAAAATAGAAAAGAATAGAATAGAATAGAAAATAGAATAGAAAAGAATAGAATAGAATAGAATAGAAAAGAATAGAATATAATAGAATAGAATAGAATAGAATAGAATAGAATAGAATAGAATAGAATAGAATAGAATACTTTATTGGCCAAGTGTGATTGGACACACAAGGAATTTGTCTTGGTGCATATGCTCTCAGTGTACATAAAAGAAAAGATAAGTTCATCAAGAATCACAAGGTACAACACTTAATGATAGTCCGGGTACAAATAAGCATTAAAGATACATTGCCAGCAAACATTATATGTTGCAAGGCCATGTTCTTCCCAGTTGTACTATGTATCTGTGGAAGTTGCTTCATCAAAAATGCTGAATGAAGAAAAATCAGTTTCCTAGAATGGTGGCATTGGAGATATAGTTTTGAGTACCCTAGGAAAGAAAATAAAATAGATCAAGTAAAATGTATTGGAAGAACTAATGTTGAGGTTAGTGCTTAAATATTTTGGGCATATAATGCCAAAGCTGGAGTATTTGAAAAAGGCTCTGATCCTGGAAAAATCAAAGTCTAGTTGCTATGATTGACATCTGAGCATGAGCTTTCAAGAACCTAAAAAAGTAGTTACTGACAGAAAATATTAGCAAATCTGTGTCCATCCCAGAGTCACAAAGAGTCAGAGGTAACCAAAAAAAATAACAACAAAAACCCCACCACCTTGTTGGAATTGGATAATATAAAGGCTTCTCCAGCAATTATTTGGATACTGACTCACTGAGTTTAGAACATACCCCAATCTAAAGGGAGTTGGGATGGGATATAACAGAAGCAAAAATAGAAAATGAAATGTGCCATCCAGCATAAATAATCAAAATATCATCAAAGAATTAACTCTCCTAAAGATGCTCATTGAAGGCCAAATACCCGAAAAAAACCACCACTCTGGTCAGTTGGTGAAATGCCAAAAAACAGGGACCATCTGTACCTCTAGAAGTATTCCATAAAATAGGAGACTACCACAGAGGATGCTTTCCACCTAACCCTCTCACTTTGAACTGTGGGAGGCTGTAGAACCAAAAACAGCCCCCATTTCTTTGATGGCAGATTCAGTTTCGAAAAGACATTGGCCAATGTGTCCTGATGTTGCACCACAAAAGGCTTTAAAGTAAAGGTTAGATCCAATCACTGTTCTGTTAGTTGGTGTTAACCTTGCAAGAAGCACAACCAGGAGTTCTAGCTCTATCTTTATGGTGAGGTTACATTAACAGAAGCTTTCAAGTCTAAAAGTACCTCCCCATCTTTCACTTTTATTCTCCTGAAAACTAGGAAGGGTCCCTTCTGAGATACTTTGCCACCCCTTGTCCTTTGCACTCACATTTCTTTTATCAGACTGTTAACTAAGGTTCTGTCTCCCATGATCATTCCCACATACCATTACGGTTGGAATGGGCAACGGCAGAAAATAGGGCAGATTGAATATGGTACAGAAATGTTAATACGAGTTGGCAAAAAGTAAGGCATCTGTTCTTTGAAAACTTGACGTAAGGTTAGTCTGTGTCTGTGCAACCCTTTTTGAACAGGTCACTGATTCCCAACATGTTACACTTGATTTTATGTAAATATATACACAGCTGGCACCATCAGTCCCCAGTGATGCTGCTTTAAAGAAACTAAACTCTATTCTGTTTCTTCTAAACTTTCTTCTGCTCTGGGTAATATCTGTTTAAATCATACATCCTGTATACAAATCTTGAATGATTACCAGGCCATTTTACATAGTTCAGAGATGAGACAAAAATAGACCAAAATGTAAAACAAATTAGGAATGCTGTTTAGAAAAAAGACAGCTCTTAAAAGATTGGCTTATCATATCATAACTTGTCCTATCCCATTTTCACTTGCATTGGCATAAATATGGAATTACTATATCCCATTGCTAGGATTTTGTTATCATTTATATCAGTGATCTAATTTTTGTAATTTTAGATTGCTCTTAATGGAGCAAGTTAATTATTTCTGCTCATAAGGAGATTTGATATAGCTAAATATATATAGTAACATGGCCAGTACAGTATCAGTTAAAACTAGTTGCTCAGGAGAAAAACTAAAATTAGGGATTTCTGTTTTGCCCCTTGAGAGACATCTATTCTAGGAAAAAAATGTTCTACATTTCAACATTTAAGGAGCCTGCATCAATTCATACAGTTTATCCAATGTAGAAAACGGAGCAACTAAGTGCAGCCAAGAAAATAAATGAAATTATGTAAGTTAATATAAATATAAATGAATGCCAATAATAATTTTAATTGGTTAGCTTTACAAGTGAAAATTTGTAATCAATCCATTTTCTTCCAAGTGGCAGTAGTCCATGCTCAATTTTTCCTGTAGCGATAACCTTATAGCGATTGACCCTACTGGTAACACCACACTTAATTTCTTCTTCTTTCATATTAAAAACCAGAATTCAGTAACAACTTTAGCAGAGTTGCTGGAGGGGGGTGTACTGAAGACTTTGGCATACAAAGCATACTTCTCTAGGATTCAGATTATGTATCTCTGCTGAATAGGAAACAATAAGGTTCTCGATTTCTATCTAGGGAGAAATTTTACTTAAAAAAAAAAGTGCAGCAGCTAAGGTTAAAAGAGAGAGATCTTTGCTGGAAATGATAATTTTTTTGCCAGCAATACAAGTACACTACAGTTATATTTCAAAAAAAGGATTGCTAGAGTGTTTAGCTTTCCTCCTCCTCCTGCAGCACTGAACAGAACAATAGATTGTTCATTGTTTTACTGCCCCAGCCTTTTAAGTATCCTCCTCCACATGGTCTCCACAGTACTACGTTGCCAGAAAAAAGACATCAGATCACAATGCCGCATCCTTTCAGAGTAATCGTGTGGGACAAGGTAATGTTTCCTCCAGAGGTGGGTTCCTCCTGGTTCAGACTGGTTCGCCCGAACCAGTAGTGACCCGCTGGTGACATCACGGTGATGTCACGGTCGGTGACGGTCCATGGGCACAGCCATCTTTTTTTTTGAAAAAAAATTTTTGAAAAAAAATGGGAATTTTTTTTTCTTCTGAGCATGCGCAGAAGATGAGTTTCGGGCACTGTGTATGTGTCACTTAGCGTCGCCATATTGTTTTTGTGCTTTTTTTGGAATTTTTTTTTATTTTTCAGCACTGCGCCTGTGCGTGCCTATGAGGCGCACCCACGCAGCGCGAAGCGAACCGGCAGCGAGGTAAGTTAGAACCCACCCCTGGTTTCCTCCCAGAAATTACTGCACTTTTAAAGAGAAATCTAAAAAGTGCAACCATTTCTGGGAGAAACCATTTGTCAGGCCGAAGCCATTTTCTTTGGATCTTTGGCCTGCCACACTTTATGCTAGTTTAAAATGTATTCTTTGCTATGGGAATTTGGGAGGGGCAGTTGCATGAGTGATGTCTGCATGTAGCCACAACAAATTCCTTCTAGATTGTCAAGGTCATCCTTTGTCCTGCACCTGCACGGAAGAAGGTGGAGTTCCAACCAAGCTACCAGAAGATGAAGCGATGAAGATTGGTTCATGTGATGAACTTGGAGGTGTGGGGACAAAGGCTTGAACTTTCAACTGGGTGGAGAAACCCCGAAGGCTTCAGATTCGGGATTTCTCCCAGCCGTGCTGACATGGCTCTGTTAATAAATTGGAACTTTGAGGAAATGTTTGCCTCAGATTCTGATTTAATTCCAGATGCTATTCGGAACCTTGACACCATTACCTTACTCCACACGATTACGGATGGTGTCTTCTGACTATGTAGTAGTCAGAAGTGCTCTCCCTTGAGAATCTCTGCCAATGACTTGACTCTCTCCTTGCGATTCCTGTGGGTGTTTTTTACACTTTAGTCTGTTGTATATTAAGAATGTAAATAGTTTACTGTCAGGTCCTCCATTCTGGCGGGAGAATGGAGAGCCCTGATTGGTTGGTTTCACTGACAGCTCGGTATATAAAGCCGGCTGTCAGAATGCTGAGTTGCTGGAGTCTGGAGATACTCACAATAAAGAGCTGTTCTACCAAGCCTGTCTCAAGCGTCTTCTGTGCCAGGATCCAACACTGGCGACGAAAGTGGGATCACAGAAGAGCTGAAGACACCGAAGACCCAGCCCGGTGGCGAACGATTGGCGGCCATTTTTTCGGTGGTAAATTCGAACCGCAAGTGGCGCCAGAATGTCAGTGTTCCACCTGCCAACTCCTTTTGACTCCACCAAGGAGAATTGGGGGTCCTTCATGACCCGCTTTCAATGCTTCCTAGAGGCCAACAACCTCACCGGCCTATCGGACAATAGGAAGCAAGTGCTATTCCTCAGCCACTGCGGCCATGAGGTTTTCGATACGGCTGAATCACTAGCAGAGCCAACCCCGGTCGAGACAATCCTGTGGCCAATGCTGCAGAACTTGCTCCAGACGCATTATGCCCCAGTACCCTCCAAGGTGGTCCGGAGGCATGAATTGCGTCAGAGGCTCCAACAGGACGGGGAGTCCATTAATCAGTATATGGCAGCGCTTCGTAAGGCCGCCACACACTGTGAGTTCCGAGATCTTGACGACATACTCCTCGTCCAACTGATCTGCGGGGTCCAGGACCTGAGCTTGCAATGGCGACTGCTGGCCAAGGCGAACCTAACCCTTCAGACTGCCCTAGACGAGGCCCGGGCTACCGAAGCGTCGAATAAGGGAGCTGACACCCTACACCGACGCCAAGCTCCTCAGGTGCCACCAAAGCCATCCGCTCCGGTGCACGAAAACAGGTGCCTTGATGAACCGTCCGAGGAGAGTGAAGAGGAGGAGATTTTCCGGACGGAGCAGCACCCCAGCACGGAGCAGCCCAAACACCAACCATGCTCCAGTTGTGGCGGGCAACACCAGCGAGCCTCCTGTGAATACAGGGACGCTGTCTGCCACCGCTGTGGCTGAACCGGGCACCTCGCCAGGGTCTGCCGGGCCAGCCAACCAGCAGGGAGTCAAGCCCCTACTGACTACAAGAGAGCCAACGCACGACAAGCGCCCAAGTCGACTTGGCAGTCTAAACGTCGGCCAGAGGGGAACCGCCACCCTGAGGCCAATCAAACCCGGGTCGGACAGGCAAGCACCCCCCTTCGGGAAAAGAGCCATGTCACAGTACGGATCGAAGGGTGCCCCTGCGATATGGAGATCGATACCGGATCCTCCATTAGCATCATCTCTTGGGCTGCCATCAAACAAGCCGTCCCAGTGCTCCGACAGAAGCACCTGAAGAACCAAGCCTTGAGGATCAACGACTACCAGGGCAACCGAATTCCAGTGCTCGGCTGGAAGAACTTCCAGGTGCAGTTCGGCAAATTCTGCGATGACCTGCCCATCACGGTGGTTCGAGGGGACCTGCCCACGTTACTCGGCTTAGACTGGTTCGGCGCCTTAGGACTCGGGGTGACCGGGATCAGCATGGTGTCCGGCAGTTGCGCAGACAACCTGATCCGCGAGTTCAAGGATGTTTTCGACGACCAGCTGGGCAAGTATGTGGGCACACCGATAACTTTCAATCTTGACCCTCAGGTGGTCCCCATCAGGCTTAAGCCATGCAGGGTTCCCTTCGCCGTAAGCCCAAAATAGACAGGGAGCTGGACAAATTGATTAGCCAAGAGGTTCTCGAGCCTGTCGATCACGCCCGTTGGGAAACCCCGATCGTCACTCCTATCAAGAGTGACGGGTCCATCCGCAAATGCGCGGACTATAAATGCACGATAAACAAAGCATTACAGCAGAGTGCATACCCCGTGCCAGTAGTCCAGCACCTGCTACACACTCTGGGCCCGGGCGTCATTTTCGCCAAGCTGGACCTCGCGTAGGCATACCAGCAACTGCCGGTAGATGGCGCTACGGCAGAGGTGCAAACAATTGTCACGCACCGCAGGGCATTCAAATGCCATCGCCTCCAATTTGGAGTTAGTGTAGCCCCAGGGATTTTTCAGGGAATCATGGAGCGCCTGTTGCTTAAAATCCCTGGGGTAGTGCCTTACTTCGACGACGTGCTAGTCACAGCCGCCAATGAACAGCAGCTTGTTTCCAGGCTGCGAGAGGTCCTGAGCAGATTCAGAGCTGCTGGCTTCAAAGTTAAAGGCAGCAAATGCCAAATCGGAGTCCCAGAGTTTGAATTCCTGGGATACCGTATTAATGGCCAGGGAATCCACCCCACTACCAGCAAGGTGAGGGCTATCCGGGAGGCCCCCACGCCGACCAACAAGACTGAACTTCAGGCTTTCTTGGGCCTACTTAACTTTTATAGCATCTTTTTGAAGGACAAAGCCACAGTGGCTGAGCCTTTGCACAGGCTCCTGGCTAAAAAAGCCGCCTGGGTGTGGGGGCATAAGGAGGCCGCTGCCTTCGCGGCTGTCAAACGCCTCCTGTCTGAGGACAGCTTCCTCATTCAATTTAATGAGACTCTGCCGGTTGTGTTGGTATGCGACACCTCTCCTTTTGGGGTCGGGGCTGTGCTCAGCCACCGTCTGCCCGATGGGAGGGAGGCTCCGGTCGCATACTTTTCATGGACGCTCTCCAGTGCCGAGCGCAACTACAGCCAGTTGGACCGCGAAGCTTTGGCTGCGGTCGCTGGCATAAAATGCTTCCATGAGTACCTCTTCGGCAGAGACTTTGAGCTGGTCACTGACCACAAGCCCTTGTTAGGGCTAATTGCGGGGGATCGCCCCACGCCCGCCTACCTGTCACCGCGTTTCACCAGATGGACAATTTTTTTATCGGCGTACTCCTACCACCTCACCCATCGGCCTCAGCAGACTCTTGGACATGCTGATGCCCTCAGCCGATGCCCCTTGCTGGACCTCGTGGACGACCCCACTCCGGGCGTCCCGGTCCTTCTGATTGACTGCCTGGACTCGGGCCTTGTCACCTCGGCTGAGGTGGCTGCCCACTCTGCCAAGGACCCGGTTTTCTGGAAACTTCTGAACTGGGTGTGGAGGGGGGGGGCTGCAAGGGCCAGTGAGCCCAGAGTTCAGGCCCTATGTCACTAAATCTCGGCGCAAGGGAGAGTTTTGTTATGGGGGGATAGAGTCCTCGTGCCTCTGTCGCTTCGAGAGGCAATTCTAAGGGCGTTGCACGAAGGGCACCCCAGGGTGGTTAGGATGAAGGCTCTGGCCCGGAGCTACGTCTGGTGGCCGAAAATGGATGAGCAGATCGAGAAATGGGTAGCTGGTTGCACCCCCTGTCAGGAGTCGAGGGCAGCTCCACCCAAAGCCCCAGCACAAGAGTGGGACAAACCCTGAGCCCCCTGGTCCCGGGTTCACATAGACTATGCAGGCCCCTTCCACGGGCAAACCTTCCTGGTAGTCATAGACGCCTACTCAAAGTGGCTGGAGATTGTGCTAATGGGGTCCACCACTGCAGAGGCCACAATCAGAGCACTCCGGAGACTGTTTGCAACACACGGCCTACCCGACGTGTTGGTCTCCGATAACGGGCTGCAATTCACGGCCACACAATTTGAAGGGTTCTTGGCGGAGCTTGGGATCCGTCACGCCCTTGTCGCCCCATTCCATCCATCGAGTAATGGTCAGGCGGAACGCATGGTGCGAGCGGCCAAAGAGGCACTAGGCCGGCTTGGCCCTGGGGACTGGCAAGCCCGGGTAGACAACTTCTTGCTGGCCCAGCATATCACCCCAAGTACGGCCACAGGAAGAAGCCCGGCCGAGCTGTTAATGGGCCAGCGGCTTCGGTCAAAGCTTGACAGGTTGCACCCGAGCTACTCCCAGCAGGAACCGGAGTTAGCTAATAACAAGACCACAGGGAGAAGCCCGGCTGAGCTGTTAATGGGCCGGCGGCTTCGGTCAAAGTTAGACAGGTTGCACCCGAGCTACTCTCAGCAGGAACCAGAGCTAGCCAGTAGCAAACACACTAGGACTTTCAAAATTGGGGACCTGGTCTTCGCAAAAAACTTTGCGGAAGGTGCACAATGGGTGCCTGGGGAAATCACAGAAATTACTGGTCCCAGGTCTTATGTAGTCGCAATTCCGGATGGAAGAAAATGGCGGCGCCATATCGACCAACTGCGCAGCTGCCAACTTCCCAATGCTGACTATAACAAATTTAAAAACAACTCCTATTCCTTCCCCGCAGCTGAAGACAACCCGAGGGAGGCGGAGTACTTACCTAGGGAACCAGAGATCCAGCGCTGTCCCAGTCACAAACCGGTTCCGGGTAATTCCATGGCCACGCCCGAAAGCTTCTCGGAGCTTCCACAGGTGGAGCTAGAGAGGGAACGAAACCCATCCTCTCTGCTCAACGCCAGCTCCCCAAATGAGCTGCGCAAGTCCACTAGGACCTCAAAACGCCCCTCCTACTTACGGGACTAGGTATGCTAATGGTTGGACCAAACCAAGAGGGGAGGGGTGTTGTATATTAAGAATGTAAATAGTTTACTGTCAGGTCCTCCATTCTGGCGGGAGAATGGAGAGCCCTGATTGGTTGGTTTCACTGACAGCTCGGTATATAAAGCCGGCTGTCAGAATGCTGAGTTGCTGGAGTCTGGAGACACTCACAATAAAGAGCTTTTTCTACCAAGCCTGTCTCAAGCGTCTTCTGTGCCAGGATCCAACAAGTCAACTTGTGTTGTAACAGGATGAGTGTAAAAGGAGAGGCACAGAGAACAATTGAGGGAAACCTAAGCAGAGTAGTGCCATTTTTGTCAGATCCTATCTCTTTCCATTCCTACTGAATTACAGTATGGAATTGGCCACCTACAGTAGCTCCACAGCGAGATAGGTTTAATAATTTAACAAATAATAATTTTCCCCCTCCAATTGGTACAGTGCTAAACAAGAAGTACAGCAAAATCAAACCCTAATCACTTTTCGCATCATAAATGATGTTGGTAAAGAGTAGGGCAGTCCCCACTTGGCATTCCTGTACAACAGAGACAGGATAGGAATCAGTGATGGGGAGCTGCAAATTTTATGTACAGTAGATATTATTTTCTGCCATCTCACAATGGGTAAAGGGTCAAAGACATGCAACTGAAGGACATGTGTTTTATTTGTTTTTTTGCAAATATGTATGGATGTGCTGGTGCCAGATGCTAGTTAAACTGCGGAGGAAACAACAGCTTTTGGTTAAACAAGAAATAATAAACAAGGAAGCAATTTTTACATCTAAGCTGGATTTGGAGATCCTGGAAAGTGGAAATGAGTATTAGAAATTTTCCATTTTGGCTTAAATCACTCTGAATTGCAAATGTCAAAGCTAAAACTGGCCAGAAATGTGCCATGAAACGAAAAATAGCAGTCTTTCACAGTTTATTCCACATGAACAAAATCCATGCATTGCACAAATCAAATTTGTGAAAGGTTCCCATGTGCTATTTAATTTCAGGAGCGAAGATGTTCACTCTCGAAGTTATAAACTATGATGGATTACTTTACCAATGGCTGTTCGCTACCAATTAAAACATGTATGGTTAAGATCAACACAAGGATAACAAATGCAACATCAACCCACACTTTTCCAATCTGTTACCCTTCATATATGGTGGACTACAGAGACTGATTGAAAACACCAAGTTAGAAAAGTACATCTTAAACAGCATGAACAAAACTATGAAGAAGCAGGAAACTTCAAATATTGCTTTTAATGTGTAGTATCTTGTTTTTAAAATTTTGAGCAATTAATTTGCAGAAGAGTTTCAGAATTGTTGCTTGGCTTCTCAAATCAATCTATCTTATAATTATTAAACCTGGGCAACATTACAGGATCTTCACTTTTAAATTGCTCTAAACATATTTTTGATAAATTATAGCCAACTACTTGCTGTTTTGAGATGTAACTCATATAGTTGAAATGTTTATTTATTATTTATTTATTTATTTGTTTGTTTGTCAAACATGTACAAGATAGGAGGTATAGGTATAAACATAAACATAAACATAATCAAGGTGAATACAGATAGATGAGGACAATAGGACAGTAGGACAGGGACGGTAGGCACGCTGGTGCGCTTATGCACGCCCCTTACAGACCTCTTAGGAATGGGGTGAGGTCGACAGTAGACAGTCTAAGGTTAAAGTATTTTGGGTTTGGGGAAAAAACCACAGAGTCAGGTAGTGAATTCCAGGCATTGATCACTCTGTTGCTGAAGTCGTATTTTCTGCAGTCGAGTTTGGAGCAGTTTACATTAAGTTTGTATCTATTGTGTGCTCGTGTATTGTTGTGGTTGAAGCTGAAGTAGTCATTGACAGGTAGGACATTGTGGCAGATAATTTTATGAACTACATTTAGATCGGTTCTAAGGCGACGTAGTTCTAAGTTGTCTAAGCCCAAAATTTCAAGTCTGGTGGAATAAGGTATTCTGTTGC
>QLTV01000548.1:979227-995314 GCA_003457575.1 Thermophis baileyi
ACGGTTCTAAGGCGACGTAGTTCTAAGTTGTCTAAGCCCAAAATTTCAAGGCTTGTGGAATCAGGTATTCTGTTGCGAGTGGAGGAGCGGAGGACTCTTCTCGTGAAATATTTTTGGACTCTCTCAAGTGTATTAATGTCCGATATCCTACCTATATTATTTTTACAAATAACTCATGGCAGCAAAACTGAAACTGGTTAGTGAAAATGATTCCAAATGGCTGGGAAAGTAGGGCTGTGCAAACATTTGGAAAAGGTCATTCCATAGGGATCCCCAGGATCTTTCTATGGGACAGAATTACTTAGTGTTGTTCCAGAAGATAAAAGCAAGAAATAAGAAAGTATAATTTGGCTGGATATCAAGAACAATTTTGTAATAGTTAAGAGCTGTTCAGCAGTAGAACAGACTGCCTCAGGAGGTGGTGAATTTGTCCTTTGCTGGAAACATTTAAAAGATAATTATCAGGGATGCTAAAGTAGACGATTCCTGCACTGGATAGACTAGATGATCTCCAAGATCCTTCCAACACTTTAATTTTATGATTCTGTGAGGGCTATCCCTGAGTCAGTCAAAAACTATACTAGCATGGAATTTCCCCATTGCCAATCTTTATCCCATGTCTATTGCCTCTGTTTCAAGTCGCTGCAGTCACCTGACTTCCTGCCAAAGTGATGAGTGACAAAACTTAATAGATTTTACATATTTTGGATAATGTCAGATAAACGGAAAACACTATCATAATACTAGCACAAATAAAGACAACTTAAGCCTGTCTCAGTCTTACGTGGAGATGAGATGAAAGCAATCAATAGGACATGACAAAAAAGAGGTTGCCAGGGCATATTTGTGCCATCATTAGATGTAAGTGGAAAATGGCCCAGAAAGAAAGGCTTGGTTCACCATAACACATCCTGAGAAGCACTTATTTCAAATGAAATAAGCCTATCCAAAATAGAAGTTACAAAGGAAGATTATTATTGCTTACTCTCTATTCCAGGGTTTCTTAACCTTGGCAATGTTAAGATGCATGGACTTCAACTCCCAGATTTCTGAGAGATGAAGTCCACACATCTTAAAGTTGCTAAGGTTCAGAAAAACTCTTCTATCTTAATCTAAAAAAAACAACCCCAAAACCTTTCCTCTTTGAACAATGCTAATTATGTTCTAAGAGAGGGGGGGGAACCTCAAACATTCCTAGGGTCCTCATAATCTTTTTAGCATCATATCATTCTGGCATGATAATAAGGACAACATCTTCCTGAAGTTTCATCTTGAATTCCCATCATCCTGATCCAGCTTGAACAGACATAGGTTCATCCATCTTGGAGATAGAGACCGCCATCTCTGTCATAATAAAACACATCAGACTCAACTGGACCTGTCCATCTCATCTGGCCCCATTATTTTGCAGATGCCAGAGCAGATGGGTCAAAAAATTCTAGATGTCTGCCTCAGTGGTGAAATCCAAATTTTTTTACTACTGGTTCTGTGGGCGTGGCTTGGTGGGCATGGTGTGGCTTGGTGGGCGTGGCTTGGTGGGTGTGGCAGGGGAAGGAAACTGCAAAATCTCCATTCCCACCCCACTCCAGGGGAAGGATACTGCAAAATCTCCATTCCTACCCCACTCTGGGGCCAGCCAGAGGTGGTATTTGCCGGTTCTCTGAACTACTCAAAATTTCTGCTACCGGTTCTCCAGAACCTGTCAGAACCTGCTGGATTTCACCCCTGGTCTGCCTCCATTTTGCAATCAAAGCACACCCATTTTCATGTGCTACACATGCAATACTACATGAAAAGGACCTGGCTTTGATCACTCAGCTGATCTCTGCTTCAAAGTATCCCTAGAATGCAAAGCAGAAAATGCTGGTTTTCACTAGCAAGATGCATAATCTTTTTAGCAAAAGGTAAAAAAATGCAACACAGGTGCTTTATGACTCTGTGTTCTTGACCCACTGAGTACACACAAAACACACACCAAACAGCCAACATCTTTTCCCATCTCCTCAGTCATACTACTTCTATGCCCCCACAAACCATAGAAAAATGTTGAGCCATTGCAGAAAGGTTCCCCAATTTATTCTAAGCCATATTCCGTTTTCACCAATGATTTATTGAGTTTAAAAAAATGGCTGGGTTTACATAACACACACTAAGCCCAAACCATGCTAACCATTGGAGCTTATAGCTCAGCAGTAGGCAATCTTTACAACCCCAATATTTCACAAGGGAGACCCAATTGGGGAGAGGAGGTTCTGTTATTTAAAAGAGTAGCATGATTTTTGTTTCCCAAACTTCTCACCATCTGAAAATGAGAAAAAGTCTGAATTTGTAGCTCATATTGGAGGTACAAATTGGGATCCAGGGGCAAATATGTTCAGCAAATTGCTGTGCCCCCTCTGGTTTGGTGCAAAGTGTCCCTTTCATTAGATTTGGAATTCAAAAAGTTGTGTCATCTGTGCATGAAGAGTATATTTTGATATGGTTCAAATTTCCTAACTTACCTTTTGACAGAAAGATCGCTTTTGAGCCGTATATTTATGAAACGATATGCAAATTATCAAGAGCCTTATTGAACAGCAACTGTGAGTTCAAAAGATGATCTTAATTTTTTGTTTTCCTCTGATATAATGTGCTTTTGCCTCTAGAAAGATTTTATGTCACCATTATAAAAATTATGGAATCATATCGTTCTGTATTTTCTGTAGTCTCTATATTCACAGAAGCCTAACGTTCTCTCTCTCACACACCCACACACAAACACACAACATTAAGGAGCTTTTACTTGGAAATATTATTTTATTAAAGTTCAAATAGCCTTTTCCCCCATCCACAACCATATTTACATAAAATAGAACCTTACATAAAGCCAATTTTATTTTCTGGAGAATGTAAGCACACTTCAGGTACCAATTCTCTTATTGCTTAAGAGGGTATATCAGCAATAACTCAAGTGAAATTGAATCCCTTTCCATGTTTTTCTCCTAAAATTCAATCACATTTTAAGGTTAAAGGTATGGGAACAGAAATTTCCTGATAAGTCTACAGTTGGACAAGATTCAAATGCAGATTATAAAGTGAACATTTTGAAATATGAGAAAGAAATGCACCAAAGAACTAATATTAGCAATAACATTTGGCTGTGACATTGAATATATAACTCTAATATATCTCTTCTTGTTTTAGGGTGGGTAGGCAGCAGATTCTTATGCAAATATGCTTTCTTAATTTAAAAAAAAAATAATCAAACTAATATAGCTTATTAGCTTGTTACTTAGTTAGCCTCCTCAGTCCATTTCAAAGAATTCTATAGGGCAGGGCTGTCAAACTCGCGGCCCGTGGGCCGAATGGGTCATGCGCTGGCCACACCCATACCCGGTTTAGGGAAGGGGGAAAATGTCCTGATACATCACGTGACGACGCGAGTTTGACACCCCTGCTATATGGCAATCATGATGGTTGGTTATGTGGAAGTGGAGGATATGCCCCTCCTAAGATTTAAGCTCACAAATCTTGATTACCAGAGAATTGATGGCTTCTGTTTCACCTGTATTTAATAGAGAACAGAGCAAGGAAAAACAATCCTTCCTAAAAACAGTAGTTATTATATTCTGCCTTTCCTACTAATTAGGTTAGTTTCTGTTGTTAGTTTCTCTAACCTCCATACCTTTTACCTTAAACTGTCTACTGTGGACCTTACACGTTTCTTAAGAGGTCCCTAAGGGGGCGTGCATAAGCGCACCAGCGTGCCTACCGTCCCTGTCCTACTGTACCCATTTGTATGTACTCATTTTATGTGTTTATGGCTATGTTTTGCTTCTTTATATCCATTTATTTGTGCCATTTTTTTTCATGTGTCCTGTTTCCTTGCGCTTGTTGACAAACGAACAAACAAACAAACAAATAAATAAATAAATAAATAAATAAATAAATAAATAAATAAATAAATAGGTGTAGTGGGATTAATTCTTCTCCAGTAAGTATGACTCTTAGCCACAGTAAACTAAAAAACATGCAAGAGTTGCAAATACTTAATTCGTTTATATATGTCTCTTCTATTTTTATTTCTAGGAAAGTTAGAAGCAGAAGGGAAATAGCTGTTTAAGACACCAATTATATCACTTGATTGGCCTTGGAGCCTTTCCTTCTTGACTAGGAGGGGAGAGGAAAATCATGACACCATCTGCTTTATGCCTGAGGCAGCAAAATGTCTTGAATGGCCTTTGCTAAATCCATGAAATTAAAAATTTTGTAATTATAGGCAAATATAAAGAGAGCCAAAGTTTCATTCTTTGAGACCATTTCCAAACAGTAGCTCAGTACCGAATCAGACTTGCTCTGCCCATTTTTCAAATCCATAGAAAATATATTCTAGGTGGCAAATCTGCTACTTGTTTGGAAAACCTATGTCTGTGTGAATAGAGCTTTACAACTACCTGGATCTGTGACATCCCTAATAACAAAATCCTCCAACCAGCGGTGCCCAGAGGGTAGGGTATAGGGAGAATCAGAAAGGCAAGATGGGGCTCCTAACCATGATTTTGAAGCCCCGCTCATTTGTCCACATGCATTGCCCACATACATAAGAGTCAGAGTTTGATCATGTAGTTCTGACTGCCATCTTGACTTTTTTTTTTATTGTCCTGTGAAAACTTTTGAAGAGGAGCCTAGTGGTCACAGTAGTTATGCATGCAAAAAAAATTACTTTCATTTATCTCCAAATGCTTGATTCCCAGTGTAGATGGGCATTTTCCCACAACAGTGTTGACTGGGTTTCTGTTGATTCCACGATGGCAGGAATGCATTAATGTAGCTATGAAAAAGTGCACTTAACCTTTACTTACTCTTAATCCATGAAATACTCTTGAAACCTCACAACACAATACACAACTGCAAGAGTCTATCACCAGTTACCTTTGGCTAGCTGGTTTAGCATGCTATGATCGGAGTTTCATGCTTTTATATTGTTGTAATGACTGCTTACCTTTTTGATAGATTATTTTTATTATAATGCCTCTAGATGGCGATCTGAGGGATTTTATGTAGAATATTTGCAAATTCTAAAGAGTATTTAAATATTTTAATGTAAACACAAAGAATCAGTTTGCTAAAAAAAAAATGTCCTTAAAATCAATGGAGAAAGCAGATTTATTTGGGAAGTCTTCCAACTTTTTTTTTTCTCGGAAGATAATACTAGCAAGGAAGGATTATATTTGAGATTCTTAAATTTTAACCAGATTTGAAGGATTTAGATGTTAATTTCCTTCGTGTCTTTATGTTCATGCTGGGACACAAAAATTTAATAGTGCAAACTACTGAGGAGAAAAGATGAGAGAGTAATTTATCCAAACAACAGAAGCTTTTCTTTAAAAAGTTTTGAGCTATGTATCTTTGTTAGAAATAGTTGAGCAGCTATAATTTTTAAGGATAAGCCCAATCAGCCGCCCAGAGTCCCTCGGGAGTTGGGCGGCATAGAAATTTAAATAATAAATAAAGACACCTGCTAAGGCTTGTAAAGAAAGAGGGGGGGAAATCAGAGGTGGGTTCCTCCCGGTTCGCTTGAACCGGTAGCGACCCACTGGTGACATCACGATGATGTCACCAATCTGGTTCCGTAGGTGCTGGTCCATGGGCGCCGCCATCTTTTTTTTAATTTTTTTTTTGATTTTTTTTTTGAATTTTTTGAATTTTTTTCTTCTTCTGCACATGCGCAGAAGCCGAATTTCCAGCACTGCGCATGCATCGCCATCTTGTTTTCGGCTTTTTAATTTTTTAAAAAAAAAATATTTTTTTTACTGCGCATGCGTGTGCACGCGAAGCGCGCGTGTGCCCCCAAGGTGCGGCCACGCGGCACGGGAGGAAGCAAACCGGCAGCTAGGTAAGTTAGAACCCACCCCTGGGGGAAACCCACCAGTGGAGGGCCTTGGTGTGTGATTTACAACTAACTGCCATTTTTCCAGTTTCCATAGCAACACTAAAGAGATTTAGAAACAACTTGCTGTGAAAGTTGACAAATCTACAAAGCATTTACTGCAAATGCCCCAGTAGTGTTAAACACATTTGACTCTTGTGTGTTAATTTGAGATGAATTGATGTAATGCAAGCTGTCATTTAACAACTTCTGAAATAGAAAACCAAGGCTAGCTGGTAAAAAAAAAACAATTTAAGGGCATAAATGTTCAATAGACTCTTTATAAGAGTTGCAAGAATGAAGAATATTATTAACTTTAAAAACCCTAAATAAAATAAATATTATATATTTGCATTCCACAAGTAGAAATGGAGAGACAGGACATTTTCATAAATTTCCTTCTTGAAATGTATTTATTATTTCAAAGCAGGCAGTGAGGGACACCAGGGGCCATAAAAAGAGATTGGAGAACCAACTTTCTTTCTTCCATTGGCAGGAGTAACCCATGAATAGATTTCCTGCAGAAACAAATTCTAGGTTTTAATCACAGTGTTTTCTTGTACGTTAGAAACAAGGCAAATGTGATATACAGCACAGCTTATTGAAAGCATAAGGCAGTAAATTCCAACCAGGAATTGTCTTCTTCCATGAGTGATGGCCACTCCTTGAGCCTTCCTGTTCTAGATCCATTTAGAAATTCTTACTTCTTTCTCTTCCTTTTAAATATCTCTCAGTCTCTATTTTGCTTCCAATTATTGTTCTTCTCATATACTCCTGCTGGATATCAACCTACTTGGTGATGAATTGCTCATTCGTGAAATATCTATAGTCTCTGCACTACTAAAGGACACTTTCATGTTGTTTGTGAAGTATTCTGGCTAGGAATCCTGATCATTGTGGTTCTATCATGTATAGAAAATATCTCAAAGACAGTAAAAGAGGAAGCAGGTGAAATTTTTTGTGAGACATTTGGATATCTGAAATTTTTCTTGCTCCTGAGTCAACAAGAACAATACCTTGATATGCGTTATCATTCCTTTTGTTTTACAGTACTGTATATGAGAAACATTTTTGTCACCATGTACACATGAAGCAGAGTTATTATAGCTCCTCTTCCCTCTAAATCCTGCCTAAAATCTTTTGAGGCTTATTCTATCTGCAGAGAAGGTAACACTGACCATGCTTGAAACTTTCGTTTGTTAGGGCAGGTCTTGCATAGCGACAGGTGATTCTGACAAGTGAAACTGTCTGTAGGGAAAATTACAAGCATGGAAGAATTTCTGCTACGAAACTGTGCCTAATACCACCAGTTCTAATTTCTGCCTCTCCTTCCTCCACATACTTTCATTTTAAATCTATCCAACAGCATTTTAAAATAGTTGTGGCATGAGGAATAAAATTATTTAGTGAGACCCCAGGGACAAGAAAGGCAGAGCTGGTTTTTTTTTTTCCTTTTTTTTGCTGTATCAATGTTTTATGTGTTGCTTTTTAATGCAATGAAGGCATCAGGGGTAGTGGCTGGTAGAATCTAGCAGAACATCATTATTGCCAAATTTAGTTTGGATTTCAGCTGCACGCACAATGTTTCTAGGTCTCAAAGAATCTTTTTTTTAACCATGTCTTCATTTAATAGACTATTACCAGACAAGCTGCAGAGCAAGACATAAGGGAATTAATCATGGCTATTTACAGGTAGTCCTCAATTTACAACAGTTTATTTAGTGACTGTTAAATGTTACAACAGCACTGAAAAAAGTGAGTTATCACCATTTTTCATACTTATGACCATTGCAGCATCCCCATGATCACATGATCAAAATTGAGATGCGTGACAACTGAGTTATATTTATTGCTGTGTCCTGGAGTCATGTGATCCCTTCTTGTGACCTTCCCCACTGACCCCAAAGTCAGTGGGGAAGCCAGGTTCACTTAACAACCGTGTTACTAACTTAATAACTGCAGTGATTCACTTAACAACTGTGGCAAGAAAGATCATAAAATGAGGCAAAATTCATAACAAATGTCTCACTTAGCAACAGAAATGTTGGGCTCAATTGTGGTCGTAAATCGAGGACTACCTGTACTGCCTTCATGATCACAGTCAAACCAAGAATAACACCAGTTGCATGCGAACAGCAGCAATGGGAAATTTCCTCTATTTGTCGTGGAATCTATTAATTTATCTCCTATTCCCGCATCCAGATTGCCAAAGGGCATCTGATTGGCTACTGTATAAGAGACTGGATGCTGGATATAATACAATCATTGTTACAGATTGTATAATAGTTAGTTTAATTTTCTAGACCAGTCAAGGTTTCCTTAATACTGACCAATGCCATTAATATAGTTTAACAGGATAAAAATGCTACATGTAGGTAGAAGGGTAGAAGGAAAAGGTGGCCTAGGACAGTGGTCCCCAACCTTTGCAGTTTGGCGGCCTGGCTGGGGGGGGGGAAGGGAAATGGGCCATGCAAGTGGCAGGCTGGCACACACATACGCATGCGCAGCTTGAATCGTGCAAGCAATGGGCTGGGTCGCACACACATACACATGCAGCTCGATTGCAAGACCCACTGCTCGCACGGCCCAGTTCCGAATAGGCCATGGCCTGATAGTGGGCCGTGGGCCAGGGGTTGCGGACCCTTGGCCTAGGAAACACAACTCCACTTATGAGTTTCAATAGCAAACAACGCACCTTCAACAGATCAACGGAACTACAGGAACCTGAGAGATGCATAGCATAAACCTGAGCTAGAAAACCTACCAATGCAAAAAACACAGATGCGTTTTTATGTTTTTCTTGGCTTTTAAAATACAAACCAACCCACTTCCTAACACTTTAATGGTAATTTAAAGATCTTTTTAAAAATGTGTTAAATAGTATTATTCCCCCCCCCCACCAACTCACAGCCATTAAAAAACAGCAACTTTGCTTTCCTAGTCTTTAATCCCTCCAAATAATGTTTTGAAAATCCAATGTAGTGAGGTTCTCCAGGACACTCTTCTGATCAATTATCGGATCAGATAATTATCTGATGTCCCTTTTTAGTCATTATCTTTATGTTCTTTTTAGTTATTAAAACATCAACCAGTTTCATTTGTCCTTTCAGTATTTGCTCTTTTTCCATGTCTTTCTTGAAGGCTCTGATTTTTAAACCATATATAAATCTGATTCAGTTTTACCCAGTCAAGCTTGCTCCTCTTCCATAACATCATTTAGACTATCAATAAAGGCGGAGAAGATCCTTAAAATTCATTTCTGAGTCCATCATTCACAAATAACTCTCAATAGATCCATGGTTGAAGAAAACTGCTATGATTTGCCTTAGCAGATTGCAACAACTGGCTGCTTTTCTTTGGATTTGGAAGTCTGGCTTATGTACAGTATGGGGGATCACCAAAGCTAATCTAAAAAGTCTTTCCCCCCCCGCCCCCGTGTGTGTGTGTGTGTGTGTGTGTGTGTGTGTGTGTGTGTGTAAAATCTAAAACAGAAATGGTAGTATCAAACCTGTTCCACACTTTTGCCAAGAAAATTGCATGGTTATTTCTCCCTAGACACCAAGAGCCAGACTTGACTTTACATCATTTATTCTACATCATTTATATACTAAATATATAATGCATATGCTATATCATTTATTCAACTTTTATGAGGTAGTCCCACTGCACTGTATTATCACAGATATTCAATTGTCACAGATATTCATTGTGTTTTGTTTTCTTTCCAGTATTTTCCCTTACTGGAGAAAGTCCATATTTTTCAGAAAAATACTGCTATCATTCAATCTTTTTTTTTTTACAGCTGGAACTTTACCATGAGTACTCATGAATTATTAAATTAAATCTATCATTGCTTGGTGCAAATCCATTGTGAACTTGCCATTTCTGATTATTTCAAATCAGGTTTTTGTTGTGCAATTGCCCTGTCTCATTTGCAAAATGCAGGGGAAGCCACTAATTCTCCTTGGATCTTTTTCATGTTTTTCCATCCTTTTTTTCCCCTTTCCCTGAAAAAAGCATTAAATAATGTCAAAAGACTTGGTCTGGTATACTAATTTTTGACACTTTCTTCTTTTTCTCCAGTCTATGTGAATTTGCATAATCCTAGAAAGAAATCCAGCATGTGGAGCAAAACACCAACACACGTAATTTAAAAAGCTCAGCTACCTTTTCAATATATTTCTTAACATACCCCCTCCTTCTGTCTCCACCCCTCCTTTGTTTCTGACAATTTCTGATAAAAGTGAGTAGTGCTGGAAACACACTGAAAATGATTGCTTCTGTATAACTTTGTAAAATATTTCTTTCCTGGAAATACATAATTATTATGTAAAAGTATGTTTCTTTTACTGAATAGGCCTATAGAATTTTAACACAAAGCTCTTTTACCACCTGTACATTATCAGCAGGGGAACAATTTAACTGCAGTAATGTCAAGATGCTTTCTCCAAAGAATCATACTAGCTCAAGCAAATGATGTCTTGCACATACACACGATTGCAGTTATTATTATAAATGACTGCTTGTCACAGGAATAATGGGTGACCCTAACATTATTAGACTTTTGTTCTAAATTTTACCTGCCTGACCTTTTCTTTTAGATTCGAACTGGCAACACTGAAAGATGAGAAAATTGTTTGTAACTAGTTATTAGGATTCAGAAAAGGATTTTGTATTTTGCTTGACTAGCTGAAATGCATTTTTCCATTCTGGGCAGCTACACCAAGTGCAGTGTTAATTTTTTTGGCTCACCAGTCAAGGGCTGTCACCTGATGTTTGATAGCATTTTCATTTCTGTTTCTAATTGTTACTGATCACAGGGCTGGTTGGAACAGAAGGGGGGAGGAAATTGATGAATAGGATGAGTTTACTAATTAATGGGAGACTGATGGAGAGGATCACACTCCTAAATGTTTTCATCTGGGAAACAAGATTTAATTGATGAAATGATTCAACTAAGTTTAAAAGCTGGTTCTTGCAGTCCTCAAGTTGAAAAGACTGTATGCTCATCTAAAGAAACTTGTCTTGTGTAAATCAATCCATCACCTCATTGATCATCACTTCAAGGTCTTCACTATCTGAACTCCAGAGGCTGACCACAAGGGAGAGAGCTGTTTTTTTCTGGCACTGATTGCAATAATATTATTTTAGTGCTAAGACTTTTTTTTTGCTCTTCTAAGAAGTTTTTCACCTAATATTTACACTGTTGAGTTGTGGGAATAATGACAGGAGACAGACTTCAAAAGGAACTTCTTTACTAGGCAACTTCTCTGTACAACCAGCAACTAGCAGTCTGACAGCTAGCCCTTTTATAGGGAGCTGTCAGATGCTTTAACCAATAGCGTTTGAGCATTCTCCCGCTCAAACGCTGGACCTGGGTGAAACCATGTATAACTGTCAGTACATAACACCCCTCCCCTCCTCGATGGAGCAATCCATGCGGTATACGTAATCACGCAGGTAGGTGGGGCGTTTAGGAACCCTCCCTGACCTGCGCAACTCAGTCATTGGCGAGGCAGCAGCCTGAGCGGACAGGTCTGCTGCTCCTCCGAGGTCTGAGCTTGGAAGCTCCTGGAAGCTTTTGGGCGTGGCCTCTTTGGACATTGGAACCGGTTCGTCATGCAATCTCCGCTGGACTCCTAGTGCCTCAGGTAGGTCCTCCAGCTCCATCGGGCTTCAGTTAGCTAGGGAAGGAGTATAATTATTTTCAGATTGTTGATTTGGTAGTTTGCCCATTACACGCCTTCTAATTTGGTCGATGTGCCTTTTCCATTGTCAGCCATCGTTAAGCCTGATTAAATAGGACATTGGGCCTAGGATTTTTTCAACTTCCCCAGGTAGCCATAGGGACCCCTCAGCGTAATTTTGGATGAAGGACCTGGTGGTTTGGTCCGGCTTGCTGTTTTCCTTTGGAGTGTAGCTTGGGTGCAGGCGGTCTAAGACCGAATGGAGCCTGCGACCCATGAGTAATTTGGCTGGGCTGCGACCGGTGGCCGCGCAAGGGGTGATGTGTTGGGTCAGTAGGAATTTGTCCACCCTGGCCTGCCAATCTCCTGGGCCAAGCCTCCCTAGGGCCTCCTTGGCTGATCTGACAAATCGTTCAACAAGGCCATTCGTTGAAGGGTGGAACAGCGCAGACAGGACATGGCGGATCCCTAAGTCCGCTAGGAACTCCTCAAACTGGGTGGCCGTAAACTGTGGCCCGTTATTGGACACCAGGACATCTGGAAATCCATGGGTGGTGAATAGATGCCGGAGGACTTTGATTACGGCCTCAGCAGAGGTAGATCCCATTAAAAATATCTCGACCCACTTTGAGTATGCATCGACTAAAATCAGGAAGATTTGGCCATGAAAGGGGCCAGCAAAATTGACATGCAATCGTGACCAAGGGGCTTTTGGTTTGTCCCAATCATGTACCGGGACCTTTGGGGGAGCTGGCCTGGACTCTTGGCAAGGCCGACATCGTTCTACCCAATTTTGGATTTCCAAATCCATATTCGGCCACCAGACATAGCTCCTAGCGAGGGCTTTCATCCGAACAATCCCCAGATGGCCCTCATGCAATGTCCTAAGTATTCCAGCACACAGGCTGGGCGGAATGACCACACGGTCGCCCCATAGGAGACAGCCTCCTTGTTCTGACAGTTTGTGCTGCCTCTGTGCGAACGGCTTGAATTCGGTTTTGACAGGGTCCTTCGGCCATCCCCTCCACACCCAGTTCAAAACAGTCTTGAGTCCTTGGCCGAGTGCCTAGCCACCTCAGCCGAGGTGATGAGGCCAGAGTCTGTGAGGTCAATGAGCAGGACTGGAGCGTCCGGAGAAATGTCAGATAGCAAGTTGGGCAACGGGCACCTGCTCAGAGCATCCGCATTGCCCATGTCCTTTCCGGGCCAGTGCACAAGCCGATAGGAATAGGCCAACAGGAAAATGGCCCACCTGGCGAAATGAGGAGACAAGACCACCAGGGTGGGGCAATCCCCTGCGAGCATTCCCAGCAAAGTTTTATGGTCCATTACCAATTCAAAATCCCTCCCAAAAAGATATTCATGGAATTTCTTAACCCCAGCCATGGCAGCCAACGCCTCCCTGTCCAGCTGGCTATAGTTTCTCTCAGCACTGGACAGGGTCCTTGAGTAATAAGCGACTGGAGCCTCGGTTCCATTAGGGAGTCTGTGGCTCAATACTGCCCCAACACCAAAGGGGGAGGCGTCACCACGAGGACCAGGGGCAGAGTGGTATTATATTGTATTAGAAAACTGTCAGATGTCAGAAGTTGTTTGACAGCCTTAAAAGCCTCAGCTTCCCTGGGCCCCCAAATCCACGGGGCATTCTTTGCCAGGAGTCTGTGCAAAGGATCGGCAATAGTAGCCTTGTTTCTCAGAAATAGGCTATAAAAATTGAGGAGTCCGAGGAAGGCTTGGAGCTCCGTTTGATTTTTTGGTGTGGGTGCTTTGTGGATGGCCCTAAACTTGCTTTCCGTGATCAGGACATCATCGAAATATGGCACGACCCCGGGAATGTTCTGCAATAGGCGTTCCATTACACTCTGGAACAACCCCGGGGCCACACTGACTCCAAACTGCAGCCTGTGACACTTGAACACCTCCCTATGAGTCACAATGGTCTGCGCCTCAGCAGTAGTGCCATCTACTGGCAGCTGCTGGTACGCCTGCGCCAAGTCGAGTTTTGCAAAAAGGCGGCCAGGGCCAAAGGAGTGTAGTAGATGATGCACAATCGGCACAGGATAGGCGCTCTGCTGCAATGCCTTGTTCAGTGTGCATTTGTAGTCAGTGCAAATCCTGATGGTGCCGTCCCCTTTAACGGGTGTCACTATAGGGGTCTCCCATTTAGCATGGTTGACGGTTCAAGAACCCCCTGCCGGATCAGTTTGTCAAGTTCCCTGTCAATCTTAGGCCGCAGGGCCAGCGGGACCCACCTGGGCTTTAACCTGATCGGGGCAACCTTGGGGTCAAGGCTAAAAGAGATAGGGGTGCCCACATACTTGCCCAGGTCTTGGCTAAAAATGTCCTGGAACTCCTTGAACAGGTCGTCGAATTCAGGGTTGGCAATGGAGTTGATGCGGGTCACCCCCAGGCTGAGGGTGTCGAACCAATCTAAACCCAGAAGGCTGGGAAGGCTACCGCCAACCACCGTGAGCTGGAGAGGCCCCTCAAAACGGTTGAACTTCACCAGGAAACGGCCTTGGCCGACAATGGGAATGCGATTTCCCTGGTAGTCGGAGAGCTTGATGCGGTGCTGTTTGAGGCGGCTCTTCTGGAGGCTCGGTAGGGCGAGCTTCAGGGTCTGCCAGGAGACAATGGAGACTGCGGAGCCAGTGTCCACCTCCATGAGGCACGGGGCCCATCGATGGACACGGTGACGGTCAGCTTGTTCTTGCAAGGCAGGCTAGCCCAGGCAACGCGAGTCTGGTTGGTGTCCGGCTGTTCCAGCACTTGGGGTTTTTGGCGCAGCTTCCAAGCTTCCCAACGAAAAGGTTTTGACAGGTCACTGCGTGCGGCGTCAGGTGCATGTGCACGGGAGACTGGCAAAATGGCGTGGCAAACTTTTGCTAAATGTCCTCGCCGCTCGCAGCGTTTGCAAATGGCGTCACGAAAACAGCATGACGCCCTCATATGCTGACCCCCACAGCTGGCGCAGTCAGCTCGCCTGTCATCCCTGTCAGATCAGAGTCTTTGGTCCGTGTGGCAGACGTCTTCGTCGCTGCTCGCCGAGTCCTCATAGGTGCCCTTGTGTACCGAGGCCGGCGTTTTGACATCGGCTTTAGAAGCCGTGAATTTGTGAAGCAATTCAGCAGCTTTAGTGGATGATTCAGCCACCCTGGCTTCGTCCAGCGCGACGGCCAGAGTCAGATTGGTCTTTGCAAGCAGCCGGCGCTGTAGGCAGATGTCCTGGACGCCGCATATGAGCTGATCTAGCAAAATGTCATTTAGGTCACTGAATTCACAGTCACCCGCGGCTTTATGGAGGGCAGCAAAATACTGGTTAATCGTTTCGCCCTCCTGCTGCATCCGCTGCCGGAATTCATAGCGCCGGACAACTTTGGAAGGAGTGGGAGCATAGTGGGTCTTCAAGGTCGCTTGCAGAACCTGCCATGGCACGGATTGTACTGGGGTTGGGTCTGACAGGGCCTCTGCTGTGTCGAACACATCGTGGCCGCAGTGACTCAAGAAAAGTGCTCTTTTTCTGTTATCTGCCAGACCCAACAGATTGTTAGCTTCTAGGAAGCATTCAAACCTCCTCATATACGACTCCCATTTCTCTTTCGCGGGTTGAAAGGCGCTGGCGGGTGGAAAGGAGACATGCTCGGCAAGATGTCAGCAGCGTGTTCCACAATCCGCCTGGCTGGTTGCGATGCCTAAATCCAATCGTCTTCATTCTCCAGCTCCCAAGCCCTCGTCGCCACTGTTGAGTTGTGGGAATGATGACAGGAGACAGACTTCAAAGGAACTTCTTTACTAGGCAACTTCTCTGTACAACCAGCAACTAGCAGTCTGACAGCTAGCCCTTTTATAGGGAGCTGTCAGATGCTTTAACCAATAGTGTTTGAGCATTCTCCTGCTCAAACGCTGGACCTGGGTGAAACCATGTATAACTGTCAGTACATAACATACACCATTCCATTACTAGTCTTTCTGTCAATGACAATTTTTCCTGCTTCTTGGTTTAACAGAATTGATGTTTAACAGAATTGTATGTTTTAAAACCAGCATAAATCATCACAAGGGCTGCATGATAGCCAGGTCATTAGGCTGAGAGCCTCAACACTGAAGCCTTTTCATTTGTCAGTACAAAATTCTCCAGTGTCAGAAATAATAAAGAGTATAATATGCCAGCATAAATTTATTAAATTAAAAAAAGTTACTTGTAAAATAGAACTGCAAAACCATTTCATTTTGATCACTTACAGTAGCTGGCAGAATTAATCTGTAATTTTTTTTCAAAGCTGTATCTATTATATCTGGTGGCCCATCCAACCTAGAGCTATCCAAATTTTGCTTTCTTCTTCTTCTTCTTCTTCTTCTTCTTCTTCTTCTTCTTCTTCTTCTTCTTCTTCTTCTTCTTCTTCTTCTTCTTCTTCTTCTTCTTCTTCTTCTTCTTCTTCTTCTTCTTCTTCTTCTTCTTCTTCTTCTTCTTCTTCTTCTTCTTCTTCCTCCT
>QLTV01000548.1:995509-1005759 GCA_003457575.1 Thermophis baileyi
CTCCTCCTCCTCCTCCTCCTCCTCCTCCTCTTCCTCCTCCTCCTCCTCCTCCTTCTCCTCCTCCTTCTTCTTGGCTCTCTCCTTGCTCCTTTTTGGACAGCCCAAATCTCCTGGCCAGTCTCACCTACTCACCATCCCTGCCTGGAGATCTCAGCACCACCTCAGAAATAGTGCTTGCCCCTACATTCAAGAGTGAACAGGGTAGCACTGCTCACTGCAATTGCTAAAAGTTCTTGAGGTTGGGCCAAAGTGAGCTTGGTAAACCATCTCATCAAGGAGTTTGATATTCTTGTGCTTCTATGATCAGTGCCTCAATCCTATCTTTTAGTCCAGCGCTTTCCAGTCACTGATAGGATTTCCCAGTGTCTGCGACCTCAGCTATCTGTTGATCTGTAGTATGCGTATGTGTGTTTGTGCGTGTGATTTCATTTGTTTGGTAACAATATGTAAAGGATATAATTATATCACAGCTGTCAATTGTTGATAGGTAAAATAATATTGAGTTTTCAAAGACTTTCTGTGCCTTTAATTCTGTGCCTTTTGGTTTATAAGTTCATACTATATCATTCCAATGTCACCTTACATGTTTCTTCAAGCCTCTTTTAGTTGGACCAATTTCTTTTGCTATGTCTTCCCAGAGATAGAAAATACTTTAATTATCTATTTCCTTCTATTTTTTTCTTTTCTTTCACAGTAAAATTGCTGTTAAATCATCCTAATTCCTGTCATATTTAACTAGAGCCCTTAACAGAATAAAGAAACTTTAGAAAGGAAACCTTAATGTCAAAACAGTATTCACTCAGTTACCTTTAATTTAATTTTATTGTAATTGGCTGGTTCATGACTCATATGAATTGTTCCAAAATTATTTTCTGTGAAATATAAATGTTATTTATTTGACCTATTTCATCACATTTTATTGAATGAATGTACTTGTCTTGAATTGCAATTTATCATTAAGATATATACAGACTACAAATTAAAATAATGACTAAATGAATGGGAGAAACAATCTTGTACAGTAATATGATAAAGTATCTTCCAATTATGCATACTGTATTAATAAAGCCAAAAAGGGATTTTTCCAGACTGCTGAGTTAAAGTGTTACCCATCCATTCTGGAATCAAAAGACCTGAAATCTGTTTACCCCTTGTTGATCCCTATCTTCCTATGTTCTAACATAGTGCTTGAATTGTATTGTCCAGATTATACACATACAATATATGACAGGCAAAGTGATTTGTCTTCCAGCTTTGTTGTCTTTCCTCTTCTGCAGGACATTAGTCATGACTCTGTAGTAGTTTGTGGAGAGTGGTGAGATGAATACCTATGAAGTATCTATTTGCAGGCAGCCCAATGCTACAGCTCAGCCCCATGGGAGCAGATGAATATTTGAAGAAGACGTGTGGGAAAGCTCACTTATACTTTGTTATATGGAGGCATTCGTCACTTTTCTATCTCTTAATTAACTTGGTTGCAGACAAACAACAGGAGAGAGAAAGGAACAGAAACAAGAGAGCACCTTGTTTATAAGAAAGGCTCCATCCTCTTTTTTTTTTCCCTATCATATATCATTTTCCTGAGAACAGGTTTTTTTCCCTAACCTGATTGGCTAGTTACACACAATGAAACTTGAACCAAAGCAACCATCGTTTTAGCCTAGTGCAGGGATCGGCAACCTTAAACACGCAAAGAGCCATTTGGACCCGTTTCCCACAGAAAAGAAAACACCGGGAGCCACAAAACCCTTTTGACATCTAAAATGAAGATTTTATATATATCATATATCATTTTTTACCTTTATGCTATCTATAAAAAAACTATAGTGTGTTGCATTTATGAAATCAATCACCTGCTACAGAGAAAACACATTTTTATTTCTGCATGCAACAAAAACATTTTGAACTCCAAAAAAAAAAGATGGGTCGAAAAGCTCAATAAATCATGTGCCAGTGGGTGTCGCAGATTGGCGGGTGTGACGCATATTTTGAGCGACAGGGAGCCGCAGCAAAGAGATGAAAAAGCCACATGCGGCTCCAGAGCCGCGGGTTGCAGACCCCTGGCCTAGTGTGTCATGAAAACTCAGTTATATTAAGAAGGAAGTTGTTTTGTTTGTGGAACTAACCAGGCATAAGTCATGGAGACTCAGAAGGAACACCAGGATGAGAGACATGTCTTATAAGGCCTATTAAATTCAGTGACTCTTACTCCTTTGGAAGTGGATAAAAGATTACAGCCTAAGCTAAGCTAAAAAGAAACATAGTAGGAAATGTTATGAACTTCCCTCTTGTGTGTAAGACAAGGCAAACGGGGTGAAAAGTCTTACCCTCATCCTTCCTGAGTGACAAGAAAATAGTTTTCCAAATTACTTTGCCTTGATGTATGCCACAATATTATTTTCCTTTCCCAAGTGCCTCATAATTATTAGCTGTAGTAAGATTGCTTGCTGTTTGTTTTTATGTCAGAAAGGAGCCATGCTGTTGCTTGTCAAATGCCACCTAGGTAACAAAATGCCAAGGGCACAATTGATTTTCTCTTCAAATTCTACTGTTCTGTTTAAAAACAAACTACAGGGCTCATCTCTCATTTTATTGCCTCTGTTTTCTCTGTATGTCAGATTTAATCCTGGCACATACTGCTCAACTGACATAAAGTTGTAATAAGTCTTTAAGTGATGTGCTTCAGTCCTAACCCTCCAATTACTATCGTTCTGGAGTCTTTGATGATTACTTTAGGGTTACTACTTATTTGTGTATCATTCTTCCTAAGTGCAATGTAGTTTGAAGGATCAAAAATGTATTTGCAAAATTACTTATGTGTGGGTGAAAGTTTACTGAAAACATTTTGTAAGTATTCTGAACTAGTCTGCCCATATCACCCAGTGCTATATAAATCATATAAGTATTAGTTGGTATGTGATAATTCTTGCATACTGTTCTTCATATTGTTCTTTAGAAGAACAATAAGCCCCCACTCCAGTAGAGACCAGTCACCATTTCCTGAATGCAAGAATGTATGACATCCTTCTAGCATTCCCAGCCCACTGCAAATGCACCCTAGTTTTCCATCTTTGATTCAGAACTGCTGCTTTTCAATCTGAACTCTCATAAACACCAGGACAGATGATTTCCAGTACTTTCATCTAATCCAGGGCTGTCAAACCTGCGTCCTGTGGGCTGGATGTGTCACGTGCTGGCCATGCCCATGCCCGGTTTAGCGAAGGGGGGGAAAGTCCCAATATGTCATGTGACAATGCGAGTTTGACACCACTGATCGAATCTAAAACATCCCCAGATTTGTTTTGATTCAATGTCTAGCATCCTCCATTTCCTCCAGCAGTTTTTGCTATCCTGGGCAACCAGTTCTGGTTCTGGATAACAGTTACTATGTTCTCTGCTGATCAGAGTTTGCTACCTTTTTTAAAAAATAATGCAATTGATCTAACAGTGGGGTGTGAAGTCAATAAACCTAGAAACTCATTCTCCATTTAGCCCTAATGGGCACCCTTTTTGTTTTTACCGAAGCTGGATGAAGCAATCTCCTCTTCCTTTCCCACCCCTTGCCCACAATACCCTTCTTTTCATAGGTACATAGGTACTTGTTTCTATGAAGCTGAGCTACCAGCAATTTCTTGCAACAAAATATCCATAGATTTACAGAGGATGATAGGAATGAAAAAGAAAACAACCTTTCCCCCCTGCTATTTTGATTATTACAAGCAATGATGATACCAGAAGGAGAAAAAAGAAAGGTCTGTATTAGGGTCAAGGAAGATATAATCTGGGAAGAGGGTTGAAGGCATCTATGTGTACAGTTGTCTGGGAAAGCAAAAAAAAAAAAGCATAGAGATGAGTGAAAATAATCCCTGGAAGAAAACAAGGCTGGTTTTCCTTCTGCACATGAATGAGAAGGGCAAGAAGTAGAAGAAGCAATAGTCAGGTTCTGCTGTAGACATACTCCAGACCAAGGATCAGCCTGACCCTATTACCAGCCTGGAACTGACACTTCATAGTTAGCCTAAAAACAGGTGGAAGCAGTACAAGAAACAAGCAGCTTAGACTACCCTATCAAATTGCCTCATGAATCCATGTTCCGACAGAAACCTGAACTCTAGCCTTTCAAGTCAAATCATTCATCATTAACAACAAGAAGCATCATGTATACAGAGCTAAGGTCTGCAGTTTTTCAGACCAATTTTTTCCCCTCTTAATTTACTGCTAGGCATATTTTTTTGGATCACAGCTGCATTCAGAGAAATGGTGAGATGTATTCCACACATAAAATCATGCATAAGTAAAAGAAAGCATAAAACAGAAGTTACTTTTCTTTTTCTTGCTTCCTCCTAATAGAACAAAAATAAAATGGCACATGACTAATAACATACCAAGAGAATGATAATGGACAGCTGATACAACTGTCACAGTGTTTCTCCTCTCAAACCCTTCCCCTAGAACTCAAATGTCTGTACTATACTTGACAAAATATTTGCGTAAATATCTCTGGGATGACACAAACAAAAACAAAACATCTACAAGAGACTACACAATAAGCTGTACTGTATATAATGTACTGAATACTGGGCTAAATACAGGTAAGCCCTTGACTTACGACCACAATTGACCCTAAAATTTCTGTTACTGAGACAGTCGTTAAGTGAGTTTTGCCCCATTTTATGACCTATTTTGCCACAGTTATTAAGTGAATCACTGCAGTTGTTAAGTTAGTAACATGGTTGTTAAGTGATTCTGTTTTCCCCATTGACTTTGCTTGTCAGAAGATTGCAGAGGGTGATCACATGACCCAGGGACATTGCAACCGTCATAAATCTGAACCAATTGCCAGGCATCCAAATTTTGATCACGTGATCATGGGGATGCTGCAATGTTCGTAAGTGTGAAAAACAATCATAAGTCACTTTTTTCAGTGCTGTTGTAACTTTGAATGGTCACTAAATGAATGGTTGTAAGTCAAGGACTACTTGTGCACAAAAAGAATCGGTTAAGATATTTTCCCTCATCTTTAGTAAATGTTCAACCAAGATATACAAATTAATATTTCGTTGGGGATCTTTTTTCCAATTTCCCATTCTAGTCTACAGTGATTTCCAAGTAGTGACTTGTCCAGTGCTAACTAATATGAATCTTGCGTAAGCTTTTTGATATCAGTTAAAGTCAGCCAAATGCTGCCACCTGCTGTGGCTGTATCTAGAAATTACACTATTCCTAATTAATAATTTGTGCTAGTTACATAATAGACAACCCCAGGGTGAAATGCTACCGGTTCGGCCCTGTCCGGGCATACCAGTAGCAGCGGCCGCCGGTGGTTCGGAGAACCAGTAGTGGTGGCAGCGCGAGGCTCCGCCCACCTGCCCGGACGTCGTCATTTTCCTGTTTTTAACCCTCTGCGCATGCACAAAGCGTTCTGCACATGCGCAGAGGGTGAAAAAGTGTGCGCAATGGGCACGCATGGAGCGCGCACTTCCGAACCAGTAGGGAAGGTAAGTAGATTTCACCGCTGAGACAACCATATAAAAAGGATTAATATAGGAAGCAGTTGTCATTAAAATCTCACTAAAAGTAGAATTTAAAATTGAAATTTTAGAAAAGTAGCTTTAAGCTGTAACAAGTTCCATATAACTCAAATAAGCAAAATCAATCATAATTAACTTAACAAACTCAGTGAGATTTGTTTTTTTTAAACAGCTTTTGCATTTTAATACAGTGAAGGTATTTGATACATGTGTGAATATTTGTTTTTGGTAATTAGAATAAAGACTCACTATGTATCAGAGAGTAATATTGTTTGGAGAATCAGAGTCTTGTATTTACAATTAAGACCATTGTACTATTATTGTGTTATTGCTACTTGTATTGCTACTTATTCTGTTGGTTTTTTAATTTTGTATTTATTGACCAGAATTGTGAGATGGGCAGCTGTGTAAATGAATATAATAAACAAAACAAAAATAAAATGCTTTTATTTTTCCTTTCCTTTAATAGGTTAATATTTATGTTTAGTGGGAAGCATGATCATGCTTATAGTGGCATATTTCATCAACACTAGGAATTAGATTTTTAAAAAGAATTCTTGGCGATGGACAAACATTCAGCCTATTTCAACATTTGATCTTGTTTAGATTGGGAGCCGATATTCCACTTTTGCAAGGAAAGATGTGAAGGAAGACGTTGTAGGGTTTTTGGCATATTTTCATGTCAAAACATTCTCTGTGAATACTAGAATACTTTCTAGTATTTATATTTTTCTCCTGCTGTGGAATTTGAGGTATTCCAATGCCTCTACTCATTCATAAAAAGGATACTTGATTGGCCTAGGAAATGGATTCCAAATCTGTTAAATTCTTCTCTTGGATCTTTGGACAACATTGCAGAGCACCATAAACTTATTCATGAAATGCTGGCATTCCATAGCTGATTATTATTTAGAGTATGTTGAGAACATGACAAAGAGAACTAAACATATACACACAATCCACATAATTATATACAAAACTTCTACGTGGGTACAGCTAGCTAGAGTTGGTTTAAATGTCAAGGTTCCGACTGACAAACCCAACCAAACGAGCAAGTCGAGACGATCAGATCAGTGGTGGGTTGCTGCCAGTTTGGACCGGTTCATTAGAACCGGTAGCGGAAATTTACCGCCGCTCGCAGAACCAGCAGTAATGACTGGCGGTCCACGCTCCCGAACCGGTCCTCCGGTCGCCGCAGCTTGCAAAAAAAACCCTCTGTGCATGCGCAAAGGCTTCTGAGCATGTGCAGAGGGTCATTTCAGGGTCTTTTGTGCGATGCAAACCGGTAGGGAAGGTAAGTGGAACCCACCCCTGGATCAGATCTCATTAAGCATAACTTTATTGAGTACATCATTTTGGCATGCATGAAGCAAAACCAACTCTAGCTAGTTCCCGCGGTTTTCGTCCAGGTCACATTATCCAATTAGGTGTTCTGGTGTCTCTATGGCAACTCCTTCAAGTCCTTGCCAAACATTGGTTGAGATGACCTTGCTTCCCACAGGACTATTTCTTGTTGTCACCTTTCCTTCCCCCCATAGTCTGTGGCAAGCTGAGAAACAAAAAGATGGCTGCAACAGCATAGGTATATTTCGAAGTTGAGCTACGCGCATGTGTGCTGGCTTGCCACTTGTGCAAGTTGAGCTGCACACATGTACATACGTCAAGCTGCATGTGCGCACACATGTGCCAACTAGCTGCTTGCGCAGCCCGGTTCCAAACAGGCCACAGCCCGGTAGTGGGCTGTGGCTCAGGGGTTGGGCACCTCTGTTCTAAGGAACCAGAGAATGCACGTCGTGGGCAGTCTTGTACAATATGTTTAATAGTTTGCATATTAGCACTATAGTTGCAACAATGGGAATCTTTCCAGTCCCTCTGATAGAGGGCAGAGGCACTTCTTCCAGCGTCACATTTAATTCAGTTTCATCTAGATAGAGTGAAGCAGATTAAAACCAGATGGTTTGGCAGAGGGATCATTAATGGTGATCATAGCTGGTGAAGTCCTCCTATAGACAATCCTATAGCTGCAAACACCAACTAACTCAGGATGCAGGGGAAGGAATAAGGACAGAAGCAGGAGGCATGCAAAGAGCTGACAAATACATGACTCATATGCTACTCAGAAGCCGCTGGGGCCTGGTACCCTGGTTCCTGATGGTACTAGCATATTTGTCAGGTCCCACCTGGGTCATTAAACACCGAGAAACTCATTTGGAAGGCAGGATTTCATTGGAAGCATATCTCTTGATGCCAGGCTGCTTCTGGCTGTTCCCCAAGGCAAACAATACTGCCTCGGTTCATTGAAGGTGGGGGAGAGATTTGCAAAATATATTTCTGGTTTTTATGTATGGTTAATAAATAGAATAAAAAGGGTCCTGCAGCAAAGGATTATGCAGAACACTAAAAAGTAGTGAAGAGCAAATTATCCTGGCATCTCATACTTTACAGAGTAAATTAAACTCTTATTTCAGAACTGCTTTCTTACTTCAGAATTATGTCCACATCTGAGCAGAGTAAAAGAAGACAAAGGTCACAGACTTCCACAAAATAATTAGATGTACTGCATTTCTGTCTGGTTCATGGTTATTATTTCCAAGTTTGCATTTGTGCATATAAATTGGCATGTCGAACTTTATACAGATGTATCTTTTCTGGTGATGTGCTTCCTTTTTTGGCAATGCCTAAGAGATTACCCTATTTAAACTATTGCACAGAACCTGCTTGAAATGGTCTATTTTTATTTGTTATTCAAATCTGCACTATACCTTTCCACCCACAATGCACCAAGATGGCTAATAATTGAAAACAAAAAGTGAAAGAATTAAAATTAATATTTATTCAGCTCAAAGGACCTGGATAAAGACTGAAAGATTAGTGACAAAGCACAATTATTCTGGAACTAAATCCCATTATTTGTAAACTATTTGTAGACTAGCTTCTCTCATGTGCTCAACAAACAGGTGTTTGGAAGTTTAAGTGGGATTCTACTGCCAACCTTGATGCTCAGATAGGTTTATACAGAGAGAGGCTCTGAGAAAATCCAGACTGAAGCTTAAAATTAACAGTCTGTTGTATTCAGAAAGCAAAAGGCACCAGTGTAATACTTTCAACATTACATAAAATGATCCCAATATACTGTAGTACACTGGCTAACTACATTCTTAATGTATTTCATACTGATTGAGATGTCTTCTAGTAGTCCAGAACTATACCATAGGCCCGTGATGGCGAACCTATGGCACGCGTGCCACAGGTGGCATGCGGAGCCATATATGAGGGCACATGAGGCATTGCCCTATGTCAGCTCCAGCGTGCATGTGCGCACTGGCCAACTGATTTTTGGCTTTCCAGAGGGCGGGGGGACGTCGTTTTCACCCTCCCCAGGCTTCAGGAAAGCCTCCGGAGCCTGTGGATGACGAAAAACATGCCCAACAGGCCTACTGGAAGTTCGGAAATGAACTTCCAGTAGGCCTGTTGGGCCCATTTTTCGCCATCCACAAGCTCCGGAGGCTTTCCTGAAGCCTGGGGAGGGCGAAAATCGGCCCAATGGGCCTACCGGAAGTCCGGAGGCTTCAGTGAGGCCTGCGTGCATGCATGGGGGGGAGTGCGGGGGGAGGGCATCACATTATAGGTGTGGGCACGCGCACGCACGCTATCGAGCGTGTGCGCGCCCATTTGGCACCCGAGCAAAAAAAGGTTCACCATCACTGCCATAGGCAATTGTATTGAAAGACATTATAAAATCTAAATAAATTAGTGCACCTCCAATCCAGTTCTTAAAATGGGTTATCCATCCCAGCTGAAAATCTAACTGAAATGGATTTCAAATTTGCACCATTTTTACCCACCTTATCAAAAAGTTATTCGTAGGCAGGGATTTCCTTATCCTACAAAAAGATCAGGAAGCATAAGATGCAGCCAGCCAGCAAGATGGCTAACGACTCCTTTCCATTTATATGAGATCTCCTTCACTTGCCAGTTACATGAGTCCGTAGCTAAAAGCTTGGGAAGGTCTTCTCCTCTACTACAACTGGATACCATATGCCTGACTTTTGTAAGGTTTCTGGCATTTCACACACTGGTTCTGAGCTCAGCAGGTCCTGCACATCAGTTTGGTATTTTGGCAGCTCAGAGTAAAGAATATATACCGGTAGGTCTTAGCTCAACTCATTTTCTTTTAGCATTGTATTTTTCACAAGGGGACATATGTTAGACCTAAAATATATATTGTTTTGTTCTTATCTGGAATATACCACCAAAATCAGTGATAGCAATATTATTATGAACATGGCTGAACGCATCCCTCCCTGACTCCATTATCAAAGTAAGAGACTATCATGTTTACCGGTCCGATCGCGAAACCCGCAGAGGAGGTGGAGTTGCCATCTTCTATAAAAAATCACTAAACCTAAAAAATATTCAAGTTAAACATGATCTCGCTCTACCAGAAACCATAGTCTGCGAACTGTCCTTAAATACCACACTTCGCTTTCTACTATGTTACAGAGCCCCCGATTACGACATCACACATGCGAACAAGTTAACCTCACTACTAACGTGGGCAGCCTCCTACCCCCACCCTCTTATTTTTCTTGGTGATCTCAACCTACACCATATTAACTGGACACTAAATGAAAGTACAACTGAACCCATACATTCAACCCTATACAATGCTATTACCAATCTAGGGCTAGATCAACTAGTAACAAACAAACAAACAAC